>JAODXP020000019.1:1411088-1438588 GCA_027497455.2 Sardinella longiceps | reverse complement strand
AATCAGGCCTGTGAAGCCATTAGAGTGGGCAGTGGGCTCTCAGCCCCCCCTCCCCCCCAACAGGCCTCCATCCCCGTCAGAGGCAGCCCAGGCCCAGACAGAGGTCAAGCAGAGGCACACACGTGGAACACTTTGGATAATGGAATTTGGGCTCCTTATCTTGGGAAACACTTAGCCACCATCTCCCTACTCCAACTGGCATGGAAATGGGATGCATTGATCGGAGGCGCTGCCGGGGTGGTGGAGGGAGATGTAAATGCATGCATCACACCAGATTATAATGTAGTCTGTTATCTCCTCACAAGGATTAAAACCAAGGTGCCATGAACACTTTGCTGCTGTTGCATTTGTATGTGTGTGTGTGTGTGTGTGTGTGTGTGTGTGTGTGTGTGTGTGTGTGTGTGTGTGTGTGTGTGTGTGTGTTATTCACAAGTGAGATGATGCTGTTGAGTAGCATACTTCCTAAAGGTTATATATAACCTGACTGAACACAAGAGGCTGAGTGAGGATTCACAACAAATCTGTGAGAAAAGGTGGATCACATCTTGGGGACTTTGGGGGGGGGGACTAGGATAAGGTATAGGGGTGTAGAACCTTAGAGACTCCATTAAGCTAGTAAAGAGACACTTCAGGCCCTGGTACCCTATCTCTAGCTGTCTTCTCTCAACCCTTAGATGAATACATACACCAGACAGTGACATAAGGATCCGAAGGGCATGAAAATGAAAGCTAGTTCACACCTCATTCTGTTTTGAATTTGTGTCACTTTCTAGAAAGCCTACACTAGCAGCCGCCAAACTACTCCCAGCCTCTCCTCCAAGTGCCAAATTGAACAATGCTCTACAGGAGAGGCGGCTGCGAGTGCTGTCAGATTCACTGCTTAATGGGCAAATCCCCAGTCATTACCGCTATCAAAGCACGCTTACTGAGGAATGCCCCATTTCTCAGGCACCCATCCAAAACAGTTGCTGAGCTGCGACAGAATGAAGTGGAGCCCTGTCACACACTGACACAGACCTTCCCTAAACAGTTATGACAGCTGTCACCTCACATCCACGGCCAAATAAAGCTTGGTGACGCCGACAGGAACCCTCAGAATGGTTAAGAGGACTGGAATTTCACTAATTTATGTGGAATCCCTCAATCATGTTGTCAGTAGGATCTGTGGGAATTGGAGAGCTTGGCTTTGATCTTGGTGTAAAGTGATGTATGGAACTCCCAGGCCTACAACATGTAGAACTGATCACTGCTTTAATTGACCACCATGGGCCACAACTCTGCAAGCCCAAAAAAATGGACGTGTAGCAGACATTTTTCCTGATGCACTAAAGAGCATCCTACCACCACAACGTAGAGAATACAAACAAGAACGTCTCTAGGACCATAGTCTGTCGGCAAGTGTGAGGCTTATGAACATAAGCAGTAAGATTTCTTGCTTATTTACTTACTTAAACCAGGTTGGAGCCACATGTTTCTTTTATGTTTCACGTACACTTGCCGTCTATATGTTGTTGCAACTGGGTGATAAGCTGGATAGCGGCTTTCGAGGTGTCTCAATATGAGGTGATAATGAACTTGACAGAAGCGGACAAGCACTGCGTTCCATGTAGTGTGGCGGCAGTTATCCCTTACATATATACTATATACTGTGTGTGTGTGTGTGTGTGTGTGTGTGTGTGTGTGTGTGTGTGTGTATGTATGTTGACACATTGTAATCACTTGAATATCTGAATAACTAATATGTTATCTAGCTCCATCTTCTTTATCCTTGTAATGTACTTGTTCACAAACAGCACAGTATAGTAAGTGGGAACACCATCAGTGACAAGTTAATCCACAACCGATCAATTCAAGTTCAGTCATTTCCCCAATATCAGCTGTTGTAATCTTAACTGCTTGCTATTCCCTCTTGTTCACACACGGAGGTCAGAGAGGCCCAAGCCAAGAGTATCCACATTCCACATGCAGGCAAGAGCAAAAGTGCTTTATTTCCACCCCTCCAGGCTCTTCAGCACTCTGGGGTTCACCTTATAAAGCCAAACGTTCACACAAGAATGACCCCCCTCTTATTGGCAAGTGTTTACTTTATTGAGCTCCTGATACCTTTCAAATAAAATTGTCCTGCATTAGAGCAATGCTTTCTCACACAACACAGCTTTAGATCAGGCAGGAAATAGACCATAAAATAACCTAAATGACAAATTACGCAGCTTTCTGTGTCAGTGAACCGCTGTTAAAAGAGTCACCTCTATACTGGAGCATAGAAAATAAAAATAATTACCCTGGCACCCTGCCTAAGCTCTTTATTATTTCTCGGGAACACCCACCACTGCTGCCCGAAGCAAAGCCTTCGTAGGAGGTCACCATTTGGACTTGGAGACCCGCTGAGTACAAAGACAGCTTCAGTGATCCTCTAGGCGCTCCCCACAAATATTATTTCAATAAATTGTTGTTGAATTTTCACCACCTGACTAAATCATCCTCATTTACATAACGAATAGTTAATTTCCTCCCCATCCTCACTGGGATTGGGATTCTGAATGGACGATGGTTTTTAAAGCACTGTCCCAAATCTTGCCTGAGTTCTGAGTGCAGTGTGGTTCATAGTTTTTCAGTTCTGTGTGTCTGATAACAACACCAACTTGAGGGTCTGTGAGGCAGTCCTGCCCACATTCCTTTCAATTCAAGAGCTCTTTAGTGGAGTAAGTGTTCTTAGGTAAGAAAATCAATGATCCCCTGAAATAGATTACTCCTGCCCCCCCAAGCCTTGCAATACCACTAAACAGCCCAATTGCCTTCAGACGGCATTTTGTCTCTGGGATACTGTTGTTTTTTTCTTGATCGACTCCTCCCGAACCATTTCTCTACTGAGCAAGAGGAATACCAAAGTTTGATGTAAGTCCCACTATGCAACGAGATTGAAACTTGACCTTCTGCATGGCGGTAAGCATAGCGAACATAAATCAGCCTTCTATAGAAGTCTGACATATTGAGAGGAGGTTATCATAGCAAAGGCCAGGGTGGAGCAAAACGGGACATTCTGGAACATTCCAGCCAAACATTCCAGTGTGAGGCTAGACACCCTCGGCCATAACACAGGGCACAGCACGGCAAGAGCCAGGCAGGAGGAGAAAAGAGGAGCAAGATGACACACAATAACCAAGATCATCAGATACAGGATGTAGACCAGTTCAGATACATCTTTTGGACTTGACAAGTTAAACAGAGACTCCAAAGTCCGAGGCTTAAAAGCTTATGTTTGGAAACATAACACAGAAATATGATTTATCACTATTTTTCTAAATCCCTTCATCTTTTAGCACTGATGTTTATGTCACGGTGGGCAGATACGTGGAAATACTGTATATCCAAACTAGCTGATTTCTTTATTGTAAACATTCACTTTGCAGTGTTGGCGTTTTATAACCGAGGCATTAGAAGATGTTACGGTTAATAGAAAGAAGTCAGCATAAGTGAAAGAAGTCTGTCCTTATATTTGTATCTAAAATATATTTAGACAGACATTTCACTACAGCAGTAAAATAACAGAATAATATTTCCTATAATCTATGATAATCAAAATTATTGTACCTGGCACTGTACCATCAATTCCAAAGACAGATCTGATCTGAGTGCAAGTTTGTTTTGAAGACAAAGTATTACAATGGCAACTAATTCAGCACATACTTCTGTAATAATGACTCGTATAAATGGTTTCACTGTCGTGGCGTGCGTTCTTTTCCTAACGCCCTCTTAGCATGAAGTCATTTCTAAGATATACAGTACCTTCAGATGTACACTGACTTTCCAGGGTGTTTCACAGACCATCCTTGGCAAAGGGACAGGCTAATGTAAAAAGGCCTTCACATTATTCAAATAGCCTACAAAAGTGAAATTTAACTTACTTAAAAGAAGAATAACTGTATAAAATGAGTTGTCTAATTCATTGATTAATTGAATTGGAAAGCCAGTCCAGATGAATAGCCAGCATAGCACCTAAAGTGCAAGTCAAGGAACAAAATAGTGGCCTAGAGAGAACTTCATATTCAGCACTTTTCCTTCACGCAGCTTCTAATCTGTTGCCTTTTATCCTTTTTAACCCCAAAAATATCAGTTTCACAAAGCAGATAAATAGCTCAGGAAAGTATCACTTCATCACCATGACAATGCTAAAGTCCCAAAAATAAACAATGTTTTCTATAAACATAATACACTACATCAACAAAAAAAAAAAAAAATGAGAAAGATTTTCCATCCGCTGGTACTTCTGCTTGTGAAGGCAAATCAACAGCACACTCTAGTCTACAGCAATCACAGATAATACAACAAAGTGCTCACTACAAAATCCCACAAGCAGATGGGCTGCGGCTGAAAGCGTCCCGCACCCTGTGAGCACACTGCTGACGGATGAGTCTACTCACATGAGAGAAAGTGTACTCTTCACTCACTTAACAAGTTCTCAGCTTCACTTCTAAGGAGAGGACTCCTTTTGGACAAGCAAGTATTTGGCAAAGCCGAGCGCAGTGTCATTTGTCATTATATCATTAGGTCCGGCTATACGAGGGAAGCAAAGAGCGACGCCTGATATAACGCCGAGCTCAACCCAAACAAAGCAAAGGCTTATGGGATTTCCTGGCAGCTCAAAAAGATATTCGTTTGGTTGAATAAACACAAACACATTGATGTTTATTCAGCTGGGATTGTTAATGGCATAAATCTAATCTTTTGTTTTACATCAACAACACAAACAGAATCACATACAGCACCTTCATTCTTGTGAAAGTGAGAAGCAAAAAGAATCACACCATACTGAAAGTGTAAGACTGCACTGTTGTTGATACAGGGCTGGTAAAGGCTCGGACTGAACCCTCTACAACTCTCCGGCCAACTTTAGATCATGATTAATAGTCTTATTTTAAAAAGTGATTCCTGATGCTGTCCAGAAAATATTTGGACAATTACACACAATCCCCTTTTGGCCCGTGCGGTGAGTGCCCAGACAGATCCCAGCAAGCAGACATGCAACTGGGCGCTTCACACACTGTCAATGTACAAGATATTTGTGAGATCTTTTTTGCATATGACTGCTGATGTGTTGTTAGTTTAACCCTGTGGAAGTGAGTGGAGGTTAAAACTCCTCCTGGGAGAAGGATGGGGTCAGACTATTGGATTCCTCTCAGCGCCCCCCTCACACCCCTCCAGTGTATGATCAGCCTGTCTGCATCTTAACCACACACACACACACACACACATGGCCAGCACACTGTGGACTACATTTGACCAGCAGAATCATGTGTCCAAGGCTACTGTTACACTACACTAATACATCTGCATTACTAGCATTGTGTGTTTACACACTTACAGTACAGTGTGTGGCAGATACAACATGTATTTCTCATTGTGTGTGTGTGTGTGTGTGTGTGTGTGTGTGCATGTGTAATTGTGTGTGTTTATATACAGTATAGGAGGCTATATACTGTAATGCTGCGCAACTGTACTGGCACTGGTACTTGTTTTAGCAGTGGTGAAAAAAACATACAAATTTATATCTCTCACTTTCTTTATTTTGGTATAATAAGATACTGGAAAATTGTAGTGTATATTTCAGAAGAAATAATGCCTTATCACATCTGTTTTGGATATCACCCTTTGGCCATGTCTTTGACCAGCAGCTGATTTTGAGACCTCTGGATTTGCCAACAACTTATGGCATTCTAGGCATTCCCATCCCTGAGGACCTACAGTAAGGGCACAGTGAGACTAAATCCAGAACCAGAAGTATATTTTAATGATTCTTCAAAACTTTTACTGTACCAAATTTTCTGTATTTTCTTGTTATATTTAATGGAAGAACGTGATTATTCTAAAGGCAGTGCTGAAACAAAACGTCCTGCCTACGGGTTGCCTATAACATTAGCATAGTACTGTGTGTGTGTGTGTGTGTGTGTGTGTGACTGCGTACTTGCATATGTGTGCATAGTTTGTGTTTTTGAGTACATGTCTGTATGCGTGTGCAACTATGCATGTATGTTTGGGTGCATGTGTACGTTTACATATATTATGCTTATGGGTGACTTCATATACAGGTAGGACATGTAGTCTTTTACGACTGATAACATGTGATGTTAAATGATTTCTCTTTTTTCAATTTAAAATCAATTTGTTTCTATTTCCTACAGTTTTAAGCAATTTCTGTGCAACTGTTCAGAAAAAAAATAATAAATGTGTATGTTTTAATATTAGTTTTTTATTATTATTATTATTATTATTACTGTATAGTTTGCTATTAGCTTACTTATGTTAACTAATAAATTACACATAATATTCAGTGTCTTATAAAGTAAATATTATTATCAAGATGAATATAAAGTAAATATATTATTAACAAGATGAGCCTATTAATAAATATACTAATAAAATCTTTTATTGATAGTTTGTAGATATATCTCCACAGCTAACATTATAGATGGAAAACTCATACTCTTAGGTCTAAAACACTGATTTCAGTGTTCACAGCATCTAAGAGTGAGTCATATTTAGTGGTAAGTCCCAGGTCCCAGGTAAGAATGGAATAAATCACTCCTCAAGGTGTCTCTCAGCAGCGCTCCCATTCACACAGTGCGCATTGTTTAGCCTAGTGTGTGTAAAACTCACTTTCTCTAACCAAGCTCTATGCTCACACTCTTACAACTGTCAACAACCAACTGATGTTTACGAAGGATGCCAGAATCCGTAAATAACAAGTTGAATCAATGAATTACCGGCAAAGTTACAAGTTACAAGACTACGGCATGAACCAATGCAAAGACTAAATGCAAAAGCAGCACACAGCCACAGCCACTAATGCGGAAGTGATAACACTGGCTTAGCATCAACCAGAGTCTGACAAATGACTACATTTCCAGTATCAGGCAAGGTAAGTCTTAAATTGTTATTCCCAACCAAACAATCAATGTCATATTCACATCATATTTACAACACCACTCAGGGACTTCAAATTCTTCAGAAACAAGCATGTCTTATTCATATGACAAACACAGTACACTGCACATAAATGCATGTCTTGTTCATGTGACAAATATAGTAGACTGCACATAAATGTAAGGCATCAATCATGCAGGCTGCCTCGGCCTCACCTCCCACAGATGGCGCGTGTTCCTCACCGCCCCCGACTGCAGCTTCTCCAGCAGGAGGGGGACGCCCTGGAAGGGCCCGATCCAGGTGCCTTGTGGGATACGCTGGGCTGCACAGATGCCGTAGCCGAGGCCGGGCACCGTGCTGGTGCACAGACAGACTTCCCGCGGCAGGTCCCGCAACCACTCAGGGACGTCTGGTGGTGGCACGGCTGAGGATGCGCTGCTGGTGCCCACCAAACGCCGCAGTGAGTGAAGGGGGCCATGCATGGGGCACTCGCCATTCCGGTTATCCGCACACATATCACAGCCTACAGGTAAGGCAGATAACACACACATCAAACATCAAAGGGACATGTTGGCTATGAACAGAGTGACATATACAGCACATAAGGTTACAGAATACAAGGGAACACATACTGTACATCGTATAGACACACAAATACAGGACCTGTGCGTATCGTGTACGCAAATCAGTGTGCAAAACACAAACATTAACACACCAACATACAACTGAATCGACCACAAGACACAGGCACTTGATTAAGCAAGACAAGGCACGTTAATTCAACACATGCGATGAAGCTGAAGCATAGCTAATTCAGATCTTTTTAAATACAATTTTGTCAGAAAATCTACTACTGATAAAAGTCCATTTTCAAACAGACCCTTGGTTAATAGGTACTAGATGACAAGTCCAAACTGTCATTACATCATAAAAAAAAGAAGTTAGACACAAAGACCCCCCCACACACAAACACACATGGGCCATGCACACACAGACACATACAAAAACACACAATTTACTGGAGATTTCAACAAAATCTTTGATTGTTCTACTAGTAAACATTTAAAAATGCAGCAACATTTAAGTATCTTCGCTGCAACGTGTTTATGTTATTAAGCTATTTCTCACGACTACAATTAGGCTATATCTAATTTACTGACAGCCAAAACGTCACCCTTTTAAGACGAATAGATTTTTGGTGATATTGTGAGATACGTGACACGATGATGTTGCCTGAACACTACAAGTATTTGCACATTTTAATTTACAACTGCCTCCGTTTATTTTACGTCTTTCAGATTGCAGTCTAATTTTAAGGAGAAAAGAATGTCTTTATATATTTTTTTACTTATAGAGAAAAAATACGCATTTTAGAGAGTTCACAGCGTGGCTTTGAGACTAAATAAAATAAAAATTCCTGATGTCCCAAATGAGGAAGCGATTGGAATTAGATCTTTCCCCATGTTGTATTCGCACTTATAGGCCGCTTTATAAATGAGCGCCACCAGTTTGAAATATGGGGGAGAGAATGCCGAATGTAGATAAAGCAGTCTTACTGTCCCCCGGAGACTTCCATATACCATGTAGGGATGATGAATAGCGGCCGATGGGAGAGATCGATCTCTGATCCACACTCACTCCACTCTCTTCTACAAAACTATACAGCAATTAATTCTGGCTTGTCCCCCCATCCCTCATCTGCTTGTGGCATGTATCGACGGAGATTACTGCTGATGGGCCGTTTTATCACCTTAAATAAACACTCACCACCTTCTCAAACTTCGCTTTAAAATATCGTGTTCTGGCTTGCGCTTGTTTGAAGTATGTAAATGTATCCTTAATGCAAAACAAAATGATAATAAAAAAAAACTGCCAACACCGAAACAACTTCAGCCATTCTACGGCTTCTCCACCTCAATAATAGAGGGCTATTCGACGAAAGGCCTGCCTGTCTAGTTAGTTAGTGTCAAAATTGCTTCCATTAAAAAATATCCAAAGTTGTACTATTTTACACAGTCATGGGTATTAAAATTCCGCACTATCAATTTCTGGAGTAAGGCGATCTAAACAATATGTAGGCTAGGCTTTTTGCTTACGGTACTATGATAAGTATACAAGGTTGTAAAAAAAAAACTGTCTTAATTACTTTTAATTATGTTACCACAATTTACATATCAATTAGATTTCGCCTCATGTTGTAAATGGGTATTTGAGTGAAATTTCCAGGTGATAAACCTCGATAATGATGTAAAGTAAAGGCATAATTTGCATAAATAATTATTTGACATTCTATTCTTATATGATAGCCTAGGCCTAGGCTACTCAGTTTAGTTTTTTAGAACCTAAATTACTAAGATAAATTAAGTTTAATTTTATTCGTTTTAGCCAATTTATCCCACATATAAAAGGAAGTAATACCCTCTTTAATTAAACTAACAAACAACAACCCTGTCAATAATCCAGTCGGGAAGAACAGCTAATCTTTAGAGTGCGGCCATTGATGCGCACAGTGGCTGATGGACAGAAGAATGACCTATATCCACGACAATGTTTGCGTTTGATCTTCTCAAGTGCTTATACTGAAAGAAGTATGCTTAATTTCTACATTTCATATTAAATTTTAAAATTAATTAATTAAATAAATAAATAAAAATTACTACCAGTTTAACACAATAATGGCAGAGAAAGTTGATCTTCACCTCAAAAGCAGGATTAAATACTTTCTGTGTCTTGTGTGAGGTGGTTTTACAGGTGTGCCGTTGTAGACTAAAAAAAGCCTACTTTTCTTTCCCCCAACTACGCGCACTACATGTGTAGACTAGGCCTAAATGAAGTTATACATACGGTTCGTCTGGTCGCTGGTGTGATTGTTCAATGGAATTATTTCCATTCTCTGTTGTCCGTAGAGGTAGTAGTCTAACTCCTCCGAAGTCAATTTGAACTTTGAGGTTTTGTCATTCTTGAAGTTCGATGACAAACACAGTTCCTTGGATTGTGTGCTGCTGTCTGACACTACCAGGTCAGTGCACAAAGTTTGTCCAAAAAGTGCAATTTGTGGAACAGAGAGTTGCGTCAAACTTGCCAAAGAAGACACGGCTGAAGTCGTACAGGAAGAATGAGAGGATGTCGAGGACGGAGTGAGACCCGAAGAAGACGACACAGAGATGAGGTTCGGGCGTTGTCGCAAGCTGTCCACCGGGATCGCCACTCGCTCCGGTGGCTGGAGCTGCGCGAGGGCGCCGTTCTTCAGTTGTGCTTGAGGGAAGAGCTGCTGCCAGTGTTGAATGTAAGTTGGGTCCACTTTCAAAAAAGCAGAGCCGCTTGGGTCTCCGGGCTTCAGCATTTCCAAGTGCAACTAAATGTAAAAAAAACACAGAGAGACAATAATAATCCCTAAAGATTTCCTAGTTTCAAAAGGTAACTTTGAACCTTTACAACTTAAGGCTACATCACTGGAGTTTTGTGGACATTTTACGGCATGACAGTCGCGCGTAAAAATAATTCCGATGTTATTTAAGCCTATAGAAGCTTTGTTTAGACAACAGGATAACCTAAGCAAGACGAACTCAAAGTAATAGCGATAAAGGCAAACAACACGACGTGGATGAGCGCACTTTAAGGTATGCTATGAACTTCCAAACTGTTGTTTTTCCTACGAGCCAGGGTAGGCTAGCGCAACATCGTCTCAAGAAGGGTAGTGGACAGTGCGTTCATGTGAAGTGTTCAGTTAGAATGGTCCTTCACTCGAACCCAAACTCAAAATGATAGGCTTACCCAATGTATCCAAAATGTGGTTTTGTCCAAGACGGCGAGTGCTCACACCTACTCTTCCATATAGGCTGTGCAGCTACACCTAGCCGAGTCGCTCACGTCCACTCTGCGCCCGTTACTCTAGCTGTGGCTAGAGCTCTCGGTCATGTCCTCTCTCTCTCTCCTGCCCTCTCCCCCTGTGCGCGCTCGTGAGGCGGGAAAGGGGGGCACGTGGGTTTTACGCCAGTGTAAAGCACAAGGGACAGAGGACTTCATTTCGCCCCAAAAATGTATTTGACCATCTGTCTTTGCCAATTGGAGCCTATCCTTAAACTCATAGGTACACAATATCACGTTAAAGGTAGCCTGAATTTGAACTAACTGGACCATGAGGATATTATTACACTCAGATGTTATGTAGAGGAAGTTTTATGGCTTTTTGGCCTGTAGAACAAATTACTAACCTGCTTCAATAGCTCATGTTTATTTCACACTTTTAGCATGTAGTTTGTTTTCTAGGGACTACAATCCAGTACGTGCCTCGTGTATTTATCGCGACCTTGGATTAAATGCGTTCATATGCGGCTCTTTATATCCTTTTATTTTATACACCAAAGGTGTCAGAGCCTTTGCATAAAGCGGAAGTAGACTACTTAATTATTTTGGGGTGTTTGTCCTTCGTCTTTTGCCTTAGAGATTTGCGCACTAAATTGACTCTTTTTAGATAACCCTTCTCTTAGTATTGTTGCTGCAACTTGTTATCCTGCGTTTCCCACCCCCGCACTCAGACGCTTGAGAAAGTTACTGCTGTTTGGATAGTGTCTGTATATCTCAATGTAGGGCATTTTACACGGATCTGTCCAGAGGGGTGGCCAAGTGTTTTGACTGGCGTTCTTTTGACAAGGCCATTTGTCATCTCAAGCTCTCTGCAGATTGATAACGAACCAAAACACAAACATAATGGTCTGAAAATGAATTCGTGTCTCCAACTGCATTTCACTGCTAAGGAATGTGAATAATAACAGAGCATACTAGACGCTTCTGATACGTTTTAATGTGATTTTTCTTCAGGGAATATCAGGGCTCTTTAAAGCTGGAAAGTGTGTTTGGACAGGCTCAAGTGCACTTGACCAACTTTAGTCTAGTTTCTCTAGGCTAATGTTTCACTTTTTTCAGAATGATGGCTAAAGCGTATGTCACTGAAAGGAGTTAGAAAGGATATTTCATGTAAATTCACGATATTGAAACACTTGGAAATAGAATTACTGTCTAAATGGGGAAGGATAATCATTTCTGTGGTATCCTACCCGTGCGCAAAATCCTGTTTTAGAGAGGGCAGTTAACGTGCGCGGTAGGCTTCAGCTATCCCACAGGAAAATTATACTTCGGCTGAATTTAATCCTTATTTTGAGCTCAAAATCAATGCCCACAGAGATGTAGAAAGGTAGGCTACATGTTTTCAGATCACACTGTGTTTTATATTTACAATGGCTTGACTGAATCACAGAGCCATAATCATGGACATTGCTGTTTTCCTTATTCGATGATAAATGACTGGTCAAGTAAAGCACATAGGTGGTGAACTCTAGATCAATAAATTAACTGCAGAAATTTATCATTTTGTATGGCCATAAAGGCGGTTCATTATTGACGTTGAATAAAAAAAATATATATTAGGCCTAAATAATGCGTATTCACAAGATTCTGCTCCGTTCTGAAGCGTCTAGATTTTGTCGCTTTAATTTACATAATGCACTCCGTTTGACATTCAATTAAAACGTTTACATTTCTCGTTAATTAATTCGCCTGATGTCCGAAAGACGAATGAATGCCCCCGTTGACAGAAGTCCGATAAAGAATTCAGCAACCTCTCCCCTCAAGTGCCTCCTATTATGGTTTTAAGGTCACTGGTTGGTGGGTGTATAATTCATTAATATAGACGTTTATTCAGATGGGACTTGGCTGGCTCCAGTGATCCCTTCTTGTCGTAACACATTTTACGAACAACTTAGATAAATATGGCTAGTAAATTGTTTGTTAATTCCCAGAACAACAGAAGGTTAATGTAACCTTTTGCATTTACGTTTCCTCGGACAATTATTCGTCCATAAAAGTGTATTGCCACAGCTGAATGAGTCGCTCTAATGGTTTGTTGAGTTAATGACCGCCACACTGACACCAGAACCTGCCAATATTCCTCCCTTTGCCAATCGAAGCAGGCAAGATAGAATTTACACGTTTGCAAGGTTAAGAGCCATATTCAAAAAGCTCCGGTGCTTATATTTTACATTGATAAATAGAATGTTGTTTGTGATTTTTTTTTGTTTTGTTTTTTTTAATCGCTTGGCTATGCTCCCCTCGGGCCAAATTCTAAGTAGCCCGGAAAAAAAAGTTAACCGAGACCAATAGGCCTATATCTTCAGGTAATAGGTCCGACCAAAATACGCTTTATTCACCTGTTAGTTCGTAGAAACCCGTTCGAAATGTCCACGTAGAACTGATTTCCCTCAACTTTTATGCAACTTTTGTACGCACAGTGATGAGTCTGTATGGGAAGGCGCATAATGGAAATCACCGTTCCTGTGACAACCAAAGAGGGCGCAGCAAACCCAATTTCTGGTAGAGAGAGCGTGTGCCACTGATCGGAGATGGAGACCGACCCGAATGAAACGAAGGAACACACTCAAGTAATTTCTTTGGATTTTTGTGAATGAATTGACAGTATGAATGTATTGAGATTTGTATTTAGATTGGCACGAATAAAACAATTAAATCGATTTTGTTTGTATGCAATTACGAATATGTTGTAAATACCTTAATTTCTTATTACTTGTTTTATTATACTTATTATTTCAGTATGCAATATAGGCCTACTTATTATTTCAATATGCAATGGAAGCAGTGAGCCCCACAACCACACACACACACACACACACACACACACACACACACACACACACACACACACACACACACACACGTCACACTACATTATATTATTTACATCAATTACTGTTGCATAATATGTACTATTAATGCAGTTGATCCAATTCCTGCAACCCAGGATTTAGTCACACCAGTGACTATTCAAAGGTGTTACTTTGTACTTAAAAAGTAGCATGCTTATCACACCAGTAACACAATTAATCTATTTGAACTTGTAAGTGTGCACTTAAATAAAGTTAACTGAAGAATTAAACTATTTGTGCAAGAAATGCAAATTTCATGTAAAAAGTGTTTTTTTTCATTGGTCATGAATCAACCACATAAGTTGTGAATGATTCAGAAAAGGGTACAAAAGTAATTACATAATTTACATTAAGCAACATAAAAATACACCCTTTGGCATAGTACTGAGCGTGCAATAAACAAAGTTCTTGTGTCCTCCAAACCAGTAGCCAAGTTTTTTGTGCATCACACAACTGAATTCTATTTTTTTCATGAAAGCACACATGGAACATGGCAAAGACAAATATGCAGTTACCAGCATACTTCACTACCAGCACTGGTCATCGTCTGTAAAACAAAAACAGCAGACTTTTCTCCTGCTGCTCTCCCAAACTTGCCAGATGGTACTTCCACTGGTATAACACACAGTTTTTTATTTATTTTTTATTTAGTTGTTTGTTCTAGAGTAACACCTGCTCATGGGGATGAGATGTGCTTTTTGCCTGCTGAGTACAAGAGTTGCCGTGTTGAGTCTGAATGGGGAGTCATTTTTCACTTTCCATTTTCAGGCACAAAATTACAGTGTATTGTTTAGATAAACAAACACATACCCACATGAGAGTACACACACACACACACACACACACACTTCTTTTACAGTACATTTCTTGGCAAAAGTTCTGGCGAGGTGGGTAATGAAAAGCATGGTTCTCACTCATATTACGCTATGCATATCCGCCTGGCCAATTTGAGGCCATCTCCAACTTCCATGTGGCGGGATTCCAGTAAAAGACATAGATCACATATATAGGCATGAACCACTCTTAAGATTTACCTTAGCACTGTGTTTAGCCTAACCACATGTTTTACAGTTTTGAAAAATGTCATGTTGGTCTTAATACTTGTGCACTCACTGTCATGGAAGATCTGATATGGTTGTGATGTATTTTGTGCTTTATAAATGTATATGCATTTTGTGCTTAATTTGATAAACTAAAAAAAATGCCAAAAATGCCATGCTTTTCAATCACTCAAAAATGCAACCATGAAACATAAAGACATAAAGATTTGCATATCAGGCCCCTAAAATAAAACTGCATGCTCAAAAAGGTGAGAACTATCAATGCCTAAAACAGGGATTCAGCCTCTTAAGAAATAGGCAAGAATAACTTAGAAAGGTGAACTGGTAAAATACCGTATAAGAACCTTCTTAGTGCGCATAGTGAGCATTATTGGAAAGCAGACCCAGGTCAATGTTCCTGGGGAAAGAGAGTGGGGTGCACTTTGAAACAAAACAAAGCCCACCTCCATTGTGTTGGGGTAGAACTCAGTTTTTGATTGGCCCCCTATCTCAGGTGAATGGGAGGACATGGAGATATTGTAGGCTTGCATAACAAGCGCCGGTTCCCTAACACAGAACTGTATTGTGTATGACTACAAATGGCTGAAAAAGGGTTAAAACTGTGTGTTTATGCAAGTAGCCATGATACATTGCTTGTTTTCAAATCGGTTTTGTAAACACTGCATAAAAACACTATTTTAACCACTTTGTCAGACATTTGTAGTCATGAACACTACAGTGGTGTGTTGTAATGTGTCTGATGATGTTACATAGCTTTTGGGGTGATATTTGGAGCATGTTTAGATGCTGAAAACACAGTTTAAAAATCTGCCCCATTGGGCTAGTTGTAAGTGATTATTCTCTGTTCAAGGAAACTTATACGGTTGGACCAAAATGTCTTACGTCTTCAGTATTGGCTAATCACAAGTAGCTTGAGCAATAGAGCTCTTGTTGAAAGTGACTGAAGTTGCCCTTTAAAAATACAGTTCAAAATTCTGCCCCATTGGGCTAGTTGTAAGTGATTATTCTCTGTTCAAGGAAACTTATATGGTTGGACCAAAATGTCTTGCGTCTTCAGTATTGGCTAATCTCAAGTAGCTTGAGCAATAGAGCTATTGTTGAAAATGACTGAAGTTGCCCTTTAAGATGCCAAATCTTTCTGGCACTGATTGTTGTCATTTGCACTTATTTTGAGCATATGTGGGAAATTCTTGCAAGGGATTATTGTGCAGGTTTAACAAGAAATATGCAAGTGAAAATATCATTGGTGGGTCAATATGCAGTGTAGTGACATGATTGCATTTTAAAAGGATTGAAAAGCAAAGCAATTTAATGAATTTTGGCATTTTTTACTTTATGTTTAAATGCAAGGAAACCAATTAGATCTTTTCTTTGGCAGTGTGCAAGTCTTGAGATCAACACAATAGTTTTAAAGCTGTAAAACATGTGTTTAAGCCAAAAACTGGTTTAAGGGAAAGGTTAAGAATGGTCCAGACCAACCTTATGTAGCCGGTGGCGGTCCGCACCGCACACGGGTCTCGAACCCGCCACCCCGCAAGCTACAAACTCCTGGCGTGGGAGTGGAACGCTCTAACCAACTGAGCTAAAAGCTCGAGCTTCAAACTCAGCGTGTTAGAAGTGGCCATGGAATTGGGTGATGAGGATTTACACACTACCACTGAGCTAGCCGCGCTAGCTGGCCTCCGTTACACTTACAAACATATGACTTACAGAAGATATACAGTACTTAGTGTACAAACATGCTGGGAATCATGTCATAACGGTAAGAGAGAGTTTAAAAGAATATTCCACCTTTTTATGAAAATTGGTCATTCATTCTCTTCCCTGAAGTTTTCATAAAAAGGTGGAATACTCCTTTAGGGAATAGGCTAAGAAGCACGTAGCGATAAGAATGTTTTGGGGAACTAGCCCCAGATCAGTATGTATGTGAACTAGGCTAGATAATGACGGCTCCCGGTAGGACTCTGCTTACTCAATTAAAGTAGAGATAAACATAATAGTAACTTAAAGGAGAAAGCCGGCGTGAATCAACACATAGTCCCACTGTTTTGTAGTGCCAAGCGCTAGTGTTAGCCACCTCAATCACTGGATTTCATGCAAGGCAGACTGTGATAGCGAAACGGCAGCTAATGTTAACAGAATGGGGCATTTCAAAACGAAAGCAAATCGATTAGGTTTCGTTTTTAACATGCCTCATTCAGTTAGTGTTGACTGCCGTTTCGCAAACTCGGTCTACGATGCACAAAATTTTATCATTGAGGTAGCTTTCAGTAGCGCATAGCAGTATAAAATAGCAGGGCTAGGTGTTGATTCACGCCGGATTATACCTTTAAAGTATCTGAAGGTTTTTCAGTTTTTTTTTTTTTTTACATAATTCTTAAAGAAAATACATGTCTGTCACATGAAATTGTCACAATCAGGGCAGCCATTGGTTGTGTACAAAACTGCCTCAATGGTGTCCCTCTCATATCACTGAAAGCCTGTTGTGGTGTTCCATTTGTTAAAGTGTTCATAGATGTCTAGTATCCTCATACAGCTTTGTCATTGGTCCAAGATGGTGGGTATGGACCAAGATATAGTTACTGGCAATTCATGTCTATGGGAGAAAGTGATGTTCACAGCTGATCTGCCAGTTGCCACCCCCGTCAGTCACCCTCGCTTCCTCTCTGTAGATGTAAGGCCTGATGGTGCAAATTGCACTCCTTTCTGTAATTCATCTTTTGTATTTTTGTACGCTGTAGGCATTGGGATTGACATAATTATTGTGACTTGGTGACTTGGTTCACACCTGAATACAGGTTTATTTTCATTGGAGTGGATAGTCATATAGGATATTGCCCCACGCTATCTGGGATGTCCAACGTCATCTTCCATCAACCTGGAACTGTACTTATAGTCAGACAATTTCCTGTTTAGTTAGAGCAGCTGATAGATTTTTACGGGTAGCATGCAGGTGTAGAAACACTGTAATTGTTCATAGGTGATCCTTTAACTCAGGAATAGCACAGTTATATGGGGTCATCCGTGTACATGATACATGACATATGTAGCCCAGATAAATGTCTTCACACCTGATGGCAGACTGTAGCCTACATGAAGCAGACCATTAGGTGATTTTACATTATTACACACTGTTTGCTTGGCTTCATTCATATGACCTTTTGAACCTCTGTTAGTTTTTACATTTTCAAAAATTGCTCCCAAATATCAAGGGTAATGTCCAGTTAAACCATAGATACATCTATATATTATATATTTCAGTTTGGAAGCAATGGAGCACTCACTTTCACTTTACTATGTAAGCATAATGTGGAAAATTGCTGGTTGAGACTGGATTTATTGTATCTCCAGTCTGATATCTTAAGACCATGTTCCCTTGTGTAACAATGACGGAACAGCTCCTCCTCAGTTGATGGCATGATGGGAGATGGGAAGTATGATTTTCAGTTAAAAGGGTAACTCCCAGTGGCAGTTTTCACCATGCGGAATAATTGTGTTAGTAATCTCAGCCATATTAATGTTTAATATGGTACTTTTGTCATGTATGGTACTTTTGGCATGTTACACAACATGATTCCTCATTGTGGGATTTCAGACAAAAGGGATAGCAAAGATCAAAGAGAGAGAGAGAGAGAGAGAGAGAGAGAGAGACCCAGGGGAAAATTTTGCATATTATATTAAGGAAGTATCCTGGTTGGAAGTTGGACATCATATCAAGGCATGAATTCAGAGAGAAAGTTCTGAGAAAACTTACCATACTGTATGTCAGGCCTATACAGATTATTTAACTCTGGTGTCACTGGTTACACCATTCAGAATTAGGTTACAATTTATATTGTATAGTGAATTCTATTCCTGTCGCTCGAAGTTGTAATAGTATAGCTAGTCCACATGGGACATGCGTTTCAGAACATTGGACAGCTCCGTAAACATGAGAAGGAGCTAACCTTTGTTCTGAAACGAGTATGGGTTTTGATAGTAGGCTAATACCGCTATTTGTTTTCAGACAGATGAACAGAGCATCTGTGACTCCTTCCCACGTCACTGTATAACCCTCATCTCCACGCCATGTTCGCCAAGGAGCCTAGGGAGAGGCGTCGTTGTATGAAACATTCAGGGTAACAGCATATGACGGTAGATCACTTAACGTTCACAGCAATAGCAAATAGTCTTGGAGGAGGGGTCTGATACAGAAGAGGACCGGTAAAAAATCATCTCCAGATTTCGCTTAGCTACTGCGCAGCCGCTGACCGAAAACCGCTGCAGACGCAATGTGTGATATGAACCGCCGGATATTACCATTTATGTTTTTATTCACAACGGCATTGGTGGGACATGCCATCGGTTCGAAAACGAGGGCTGGGCCCAAGGTGACAGACAAGGTAAGCATTGCATCGTCTGAAGCTATCTTAAACGTTAACTGAAGCTCAGAAGGAATATTATTTTCCATTTTCACCCCCCCCCCCCCCTCTCTCTCTCTCTGTCTATCTCTCCCTCTCTCGCACATGTGAATGCATTCATAGCGCAGCGTTCGTGGTCTAATGCGTGTATTCATCAAAGCATAGTCTGTTGAGCGGCATACATGCTACCAAGCACAGGCTACTGTGCTGCATGTGGGGGATGGGGGATGGGGGATGATGCATGGATGCTCGAAGTGCTTATTAAACTTTACACGTATCCGGTTTGGATTCTGGCTTTGTGGGGGGCAGTGATTTATATTAACAGAAACTCTTCACTAAATGCCCTTAAGAGTATAATTTAATCCAATATACACTAGGAAATGTTGGTCAAAAGTTGAAGCTGTCACTCTTATAGATAGCCTACATTATAGATGGATTTTGCCTTGTTTCACAGGTCTTTTTTGACATCACAGTAGGAGGCCATGAGGTGGGCAGGATTGTGATTGGTTTATTTGGTGAGGTTGTGCCACAGACAATAAATAATTTTGTTGCTCTGGCTACAGGTGAGGTAGGTAATCCACACACACACACACACACACACACACACACACACACACACACACACACACACACACACACATTCATAATACATCTCCCTAGACACAATAGCTTAGCTTACAGTGTTAGTTCTCCACTTTATATAATTAATATATTCACACACATACACACACACACACACACACACACACTCACACATACATCCCCATACACACACACACCTACACACCTGTATAGTTGTGATACTGTTCTTTTTCATGTTGTAGAAAGGATATGGCTACAAAGGGAGCAGGTTTCACAGAGTCATTAAAGACTTCTTGATCCAAGGTGGTGACTTCACCAATGGAGACGGCACAGGAGGTGAGAGTGAAGTGTCATCATTACTTCAGACACACATGGCATGGTAGTTTTCATTCTTAACTGCAGCAACAACTGCATGCTGAAGACATAGTCTTTCACTAATGTCAACACAACACTTTGTAAACCAAACTAATAGCGCTTCAAAAGGATTCAAACTCTCTGTCTGAGTTGAATAAAGAGTTTTGACTCAGGAAATGTGAAACAAGTTGGCTCATATCAAATTATATTATTTTAGGCAGATGTTGAATCAACCTTGGCTAGAAATCTAGACGTAATCCAGCAGTGGCAGATAGATTTGCTCAGACAGAAGCAAGCCATAGGGAATTTGATTGGTCAAACACTTTTGTTGTTCACTAATCACAATGCTCTATGTGTTTACAATTGGTATTTACATCTTATTCGTGCCTCTGATTGGTCATAGCGCTATCCTGTTGCGTGCAGAAGCAGAAGATAACTGCCTTGTTCCGCCCACAATTGAGTTTGGTCTAGCTATCGATGCCAGACTGTACATTTTAATGTTATAGGATAGAGTCAGCCAAGAAATTTTGTCAGTTGGTTTGTATAATTTGTTGTCCTCATCTACTGGTAATATTTCTCTCTTCCGCTGTGACATGAACTAAATGTTACTTGCAGGTAGGAGCATCTATGGCGGCCCGTTTCCAGATGAGAACTTCAAGCTGAAGCACCTGGGCTCTGGCTGGGTGAGCATGGCCAATGCAGGGCCCGACACCAATGGCTCCCAGTTCTTCATCACCTCGGCCCGGGCACCATGGCTGGATGGGAAGCATGTGGTCTTTGGGAAAGTTCTAGAAGGCATGGTGAGGAGAACACTCTCACTTCTATCTCACTTCACTTGCATGCCATGAGAGAGCCAAGTAAAAGAAGATGGCACACCCTGACCCTTGCTCCTTCTTAGATTTACTTTAAGGATGTTTCAGCCTGTGGCCTTACTCAAGTCTTGCTCAGGCTGAAACATATTTTCTTATCTGTTTATCTTAAAATAATTCTGAGTGTGCCGTCTTCTTTTTCTTTTATCACTGATCATCACCGTGGTCAGCACCTGACTAAGTTTGGTGTGCATCTACTCATGAGAGAGCCAAGAGTCATGAGATTCTTCATAAATAAATAAGTGATAATTACTTATTCACATAATGATCTGAAGTCCATAAGGCAACTCCACGTGATTAAGTCCATGTTCTCTCTCTCTCTCTCTCTCTCTCTCTCTCTCTCTCTCTCTCTCTCTCTCTCTCTCTCTCTCTCGCTCTCTCTAGCCTGTGGTTCACACCATAGAGCTCCAGGACACTAATGACCGGAACCTTCCTTACACAGAGTGTGTGATTGTCAACAGTGGCAAAATTGAAGTCAAAGAGCCTTTTGTGGTTGAGGTGGAAGGCTGGTAACCCTGAGGGTTTGTCTCTAAGTTCTCCAGCACAACACATCCGTTTTAGATTTGATTTTCTTTTTAATACATACATACATTTATTTTCTTTTTATTACATACATACAAGAGCTGTGAAAAGGGTGGTCTTATTCAGTCTAGATCACCTTGACAGATGCAAATAATAGCCTAGTCTAATATAACTGTGTTTGTCTTTTTTGTGGTTTATGTACATTTTATAAGAGTTGGTAGATTATCAGTGTACGATGTCAGATGTCTACAATACATGACTAACTATTGCAACTATACTGTAGAAGTGTAAACACCACTAGTTATAATAAGGGCCTCATAAGCTGCATGCTGTCCAACAGCTCCTATAGCATACTGCACCTACTCTAACTCAGTCCTGTAGCATACTGACCATGGGGAGGGGAGGGGAGGGGAGAACTATTGTTTACACAAGTAGTATGAAGAGTATTGGAAGCAAATGGTAGAGGAAATGATCTTTTGATGGAAGAACAATTTCATGGCAAGTGGTATACAGGTAGGGCCTAATGGAATTGCATGTAGACATATATCAGTCATGGCATAATGGAAGTCTTTTGAGTGAAACCTTAATGGAAACAAACTGTTTAGATCACCAGCAAATCATTCATGTATTTGAAATCATCTATACACTGCAGAAACAATGCTCAGTATAATAGACCTTAACCCTTAAATCAAGGGTAGCTTATTTTATTGTGTTTCAGATATATTATGTATACTGTCAAATCCACTACATACACTTGTACTTTGTGTATGGTAATACAAGATGTCTACTCCAATCATGGGCTTGATCCACATGATGCTCACATTCCCTCTGTATCCATGACCAAATGGAAGTCAGTGCCAAATGAAGATGTGAAGATGTGCCATTTTGTCAGCACTTTAGAATCCTGGGGACTAAACCACTGGCTGCACACTGGCCTTAGATGTAGCATGGTCTCTAAGGGTACTATTATGGGTATTATGGGTTGTTATATCAGTTGTTCAATATGATCAACTTTTTTTTCAACTTTGGAATTAAATAATAGGATGACTGTAGTAAAATGTTTTTTTTGTCTAAACCTAACAAGCTAATCAACTAACAGCCAAGAATCTTGCCTATAAGCCCTGCAATAGCAGAGCTGTTTTTAATTGATGTCTTTAAGTGACAGATAAGAACATAAGTCTGTAAAAGTTTTTCCTGTTTCTGCCGTGTTTTCCTATCTTTCTGTCTCCTGAAATTATACATATCTAAAGCATGTCCAAGGAAATTATTTTTACATTGACACTGTTACACTATATAGTGACTTTGGACAGGGGACAGAGATTTATTTTACAACAGTGCATTAAATCATGGGTAGTTGGTCATGCAGCACTATCAATGCAAAGGCTAAGTTCCTGACCAATCAAAACACACATATAGTCTTCCTAAATCCGGTGTATAGCCTTGTGTCTAGCGTTTCTAAATGCATCGTCACTTGCTTTGAGAGCTTGAAATTTTAAATGTCACTAAACTTTATAAAGTATTTTCTTGTTGAAGTTTATGTATGGAAAATGTCTTTTATTTCATGCCATCTTCATACTTGGCATTTAAAAAAGAAAAAAAAAACTTACTGTCTGAAGACATTCTATATCATTTGATCTTGTGGTGTGTTTTAGTGGCTATGGATGCTGCTGCTAACTGATGGTTGTTTTTTTCACTTTGCCACTTTGTCCAGGGCCTGGACACTCTATATGCTTACTTCCTAATGGATGGGCCCTTTGTTTCAGTTTAAAATCTACTGTACAGTTTCTGTTCACCGATTGGATGCTAAGGAATCTAGTCAACACATCTGAAGCCAACATGCAATATTGGGCAGAGAGACTGTACAGGTTATGGATGCAGGCTATGGATGCAGATCTCTCTTTAAAACAACACTATAGTGTGGAGTCATTTACCTCAGTATGACTCAGTGAGAGTCACATGTTTCCTGTGTTATCATTACAGTCATAATGTCATTAGGCACCAGTATGTTGGTGTTCCATTTATATTTTATCTAAGCTTCTAGCTGAAAACAAGTAGTCTGATATATCAAACGCTCACGTTGTTTCACTTTGTGAACTTAAAACTATTGGCCATTACAGAGCCCTCTCTTCACTGATTGGTCAGCCAAAAGGAAAGCCAAGGCTTTTGAGAGATCCAAGATGTAGTTCTGAAGTGAAATGCAATATTTAGCAGAAGTACAGAATCTTGACTGGAAAGCAAGTCCAAGAAAAACAAAATAAGCACCCTGAGAGTGCAGACCTCCGCCAAGGCAATATGGCCACTGAGGCAATATAAATTCCAGAGGGTGTTCTGCATCACCAACCACCACCAACATTTAATGGCGTCTTCCTTGGGGAAAGACACACCTCTGGTTATTTTTATTTATTTTTTTTTTTGGTTTGAAGTTGCTATCAAACAAACTAACAGACAGCCAGACAGATAGTCTAAAATGTAAAACATAAGCTCCTTGGCAGAGGTAATTATAATAAAACCCTGTGAGATGAGCAATAGTTCAGCTGTGCCAAAATGCGTAATTGTCTGTAAACATGTTTGTCTCCTTTTTTGTTTCAGCAATAATAAGTGTTTGCTTTGTTTATTGTATGTACAGTAGACCTACTGTAACACTGTGTGCAAGTTGTATGTCACTGAATGAAATATCACTTATTATCACAGAGGACAATTTTATCCTTGTTTCTCTCCATTAAAGAATTCAGAAAAAGATCACTGTGTCCCTGTTGTGCTTCTGTGACTTAAGCATATTTGGTGTATGGGCGATCTACTGGTCACACACTCATATGATATAAATTGGGTTCAGACTGTATTCAGATGACATTAGTTCTCTCAGTGTATATTGAAATTTAGTTCAGGTTAAAGAGGTTAAAATATTAAAAATATTTTGATGGCTGTAAAAAAAATCCTGCTGACATTTCTCTCTCTCTCTTTCTCTCTCTCTCTCTCTCTCTCTCTCTCTCTCTCTCTCTCTCACACACACACACACACACGCACAGACACGCATACAATAAAGCTTATCTGTTGAAAATGTTGAAAAAAGGACTGCACTGACTTTACAAAAATGATAACTGCAACACAGTCATATACAGCCGAAGCACATTTAAAAGTGGTTGAAATGATTCTTTGTCCTATTCAGACAGTGTGCTAGCTGTTGGGATATGAACTGTGACCACTATTCATTAGGAAGTGTTCAAGGCTGTAATTATGTTTGATTTTATTGATGCCAGTGACCTGAGCTAGGCTATGTGCATTTGTAAAGCAGAATGATTCCTCCACCCTCTCCTTCCTCTATATGTTGCTGTTAATTGTCTTACATCCCACAACAGTCGCAAAAAGAGTTGAGTTTTATCCTCCACCTTTTACCGCTGCTGACATAAACACTCATATATAGACACACAAACACACACATTCCCACTGCCACAAACACATGTTAAGATGCCCATGTGCATGCAAGTACACACACACACACACACACACACAGAGAGAGAGAAAGAGAGAGAGCGAGTCAAGCTGAGAGGGGATCAATGGGGAGGCCGGGCAAGCAGGCAGTGCGGCAGGCAGGCGGTGCTGCTGGTGGTGGTGGTGGATGTGTGGGAGATGACAGGCTTCATTAGAGCGTCTCTGGCCCTGTGAGGGGCTCCCTGTGGGCCTGCCAGCTGCTGGCTGATGGGACGCCACACTGGAAAAGGTCAAGAGCAGACAAATCAGCCCGGCGGAAACGCTCTTAAACTGCCACTGATAGAAGCGCGTGTCAGCACACCGCTCCTGCCGGCTACACTTGAGCTACTTTGGCCCGTCTGTTTGGGGGTCTGTTGTCTGTTTGTGTGTCTGTCTGTTTGTGTGTCTGTGGTCTGTTTGTGTGTCTGTGGTCTGTTTGGGGGTCTGTTGTCTGTTTGGGGGTCTGTTGTCTGTTTGTGTGTCTGTGGTCTGTTTGGGGGTCTGTTGTCTGTTTGTGTGTCTGTGGTCTGTTTGGGGGTCTGTGGTCTGTTTGGGGATCTGTTGTCTGTTTGTGGGTCTGTGGTCTGTTTGGGGGTCTGTTGTCTAGTGTGGAGTGCAGTTTAGTAAATCTCCTTTTGAATGTGTGCATGTGATCATACAATATGTGTGCATAGGCAGTCTTTTAGAGAGAGGCAGAGGGAAGTCTGAGAGAAGTTTACTGTACTTCTCCATGATGCCAAGCAGTTGCTGCTCCTTCAGCATTTCATTGAGAATGCAACTAGAGTATTTCCTCATCTAGCACAATAGTGTGGGAATAAACCAGATTAAACGCCTCCTTTGCTGGTGCAGATTGGCTCCTTGTGATCATGTTTGCATGTCAGACATCTGATTATTATTACGACCCTCTTCTTTTCCGTCATTCTTTAAGAGGCATACACACCCGCACACACCCGCACACGCATACACACACACACACACACACACACACACACACACACACGCACACATACTCAGTCTCTTGCTGTCAGCAGAATCTTTCTCCGATCTCCACTCTGAGTTTCTGCTGTATTGAGTGGCTGGTAATGACAGTGTCTAAGTGTCTAACCCTGTTATACTTTGACAATTATCACCATCGCCGCCCCCAGGCCTCCAGGTCCACACAATTAGGCTGGGTATTATCATATTGACATTTCTGACACCCAGCGGACAGCCAGCTGATCAGATCGGGAATGCTGGTATAGTTATGAGGCTTGGACACCACTCAGACAAACTCACTTCTGCCTCATCTGCTAAACTGTGTGTGTGTGTGTGTGTGTGTGTGTGTGTGTGTGTGTGTGTGTGTGTGTGTGTGTGTGTGTGTGTGTGTGTGTGTAATATAGTATGCTTGGATTATTACACATTTGTTTACTTACAGGCACCCATGAGATTAGGTTTTATATATACTGTATATCTGTGTGTGTGTGTGTGTGTGTGTGTGTGTGTGTGTGTGTGTGTGTGTGTGTGTGTGTGTGTGTACTGTAGAGAGAGAGAGAGAGAGAGAGAGAGAGAGAGAGAGAGAACTTTTTAGCCATTCCCAAGTACTTCTACTTCTTTTTCTTTTTCTGTATCTGCTGCACATTTGTGGTCTATAGTGGTTAAGGTCTTCATGTGGGTGCCCTATACGCTTCACTTTTTTACATTCAGTGCTCTGCTCCCAAGCCTGAACCTTTTCCACTGAAAACTTCTTAAAATTTGTAATGACTAAAGTCTCACCACTACAAGCACTCCAAAAAATCTTTAATGTTCCATCCCCTTACGTTGGGAACAAGACACTAGGTGGACAGCATTGATTGTCCTCTCTCTCTCTCTCTCTCTCTCTCTCTCTCTCTCTCTCTCTCTCTCTCTCTCTCTCTCTCTCTCTCTCTCTCCCTCTGTTTCTTTCTATCCTCTTTTACCGTTGAGCCTCCCACAGTGCATCACCAATTGTCTGGGTTTTCCTCCTCCAGCCAGCTAAAATATGGTCACAAATTTACAAGGGGGACTTGTTCTCCCCTGCTCCTGGAGAGCCACCATCACTCAGAGGAAAACGTTGTGAAAATATCAAAGGGAAGAGGCGGCGGGCGGGCCGGGCGGACAGGGGAGAGGTATAAACAGTCTAATGATTTCCCCAGAGCCTCTGCCACAGAGCCGTGTCACACAGCGCCGCTGCTCAAATGGTGACATATCCTCACTTAGGATGCTTGGGAAATCGAACACTGACATTCTTTTTAGGCCCCGGCTTCCTCATCAGCCAATTACCGCGGCAACCGAGCAGCCCAGTCGGCACGCTGGAGGAGAGAGCCGGCTAACCTTCTGAGATGATGTGTGTGTACTCTGCCAGAACCGACCCAAACCGCGCCGCCCTCGGGGGCGTCAGAACCCAGCGGAGCTATTTATAAACGAATTCCAGATTCTCTACAGAAGCTACCGATCAAACTTTGCCTAGAGCAGGGACTTTTTCACCAACTGCCATCCAAAATAGATACAGGCAAGTTGTTTTTTTTCCCTGGGAAAGAAGTGCATTTGTAAAACAGGCCTAGTGAAGTTTGAAATTGTTGTCCCCAATGCTGTGTGTTTGGAGGCTGC
>JAODXP020000019.1:1328588-1406088 GCA_027497455.2 Sardinella longiceps | reverse complement strand
CCATTATGCTTGCCTCACAAATGAAGAACAATTGGATGGGCGCTTTAATTTAGACTGTGTAATGAGGATTTAAACGCACAGGTCGCCACAAATGATGATGCAACTTGCAGCCGAACAATGCACCTCCACCTCATCAATTTCCTGTTACAGACGAGTGCTTGTAGGCTACCTGCCCAATTCACACTTAGGGTGAAGGTAATGACCCTGAACTGTTAACGAGAATGAAACTTTCTCTCCTCCACCTCCTCCTCCTCCTCCTCCTCCTCCCTCATTGCCTCCCTCTCTCTTTGCCTCCCGCACATGTCCGCACACATCTCAGGAAAGAAACCAAATCAAGAGAAAGAAGGAATTATTTTTCTTTATTAAGTGACCAGGCCCCCTGTGGGACCCAAAGCACAACAAACAATTAATCTTTTCCTATTGCTTTTTGTGTGTGTGTGTGTGTGTGTGTGTGTGTGTGTGTGTGTGTGTGTGTGTGTGTGTGTGTGTGTGTGTGTGTGCCCAAGCAGCCTGCTGGACTGTCAGCCAGGTTAGGAACCTGTGGTGAGTGTAAAGTGTGCAGAGTGTGTGTGTGTGTGTAGAGAGAGAGAGTGGTGAGTGTGTGTGTGTGGTGTGTGTGGGGGTAATTAGGCTCGGAGCAGGGAGAGATGGGTCCACTGGGCCAGAGCAGGCTTTCTGCACCCTCCGCATACCAACCCCCCATGGAGCACCCTCCCTACACACACACACACACACACACCACTACCCAAGACTCCCCCTTCTGGGACAGGAAGACAGCCGGGGAAGAAAAAGAAAGAAAAAAAGAAAGAGAGAAAGAAGGGAATAGAAAGAGAGAGAGAGAGAGAGAGAGAGAGAGAGAGAGAGAGAGAGAGAGAGAGAGAGAGAGAGAGAGAGAAAGGGTATGGCAATGATGCAAAGCAAAAGTGATGTAAATAAAGCATATAACTAGTCAAATGTTATGCATGTCTAGTAGACTCAGGTCATTAGCTTAATTCCCAAGCAATTACGAGTAAAACAGCAAAAGAGGCGAATCTACATTAATTACAAAGAACTAGCTGCCTAGCAGGGTGCTTAATCAAATTAGACTGGATGCAATTTTCACAGCTGGCTAAGCAGCAAAACACCTTTTCTCCTCCTCCAATAGGACTCGGTGTAACCTCCACCAACCCACACTTTTCTCTCTCTCTCTCTCTCTCTCTCTCTCTCTCTCTCACACACACACACACACACACACACACACACACACACACACACACACACACACACACACACATGGGTGGATAAGTACACAGAGACACATACACACATATGCATACACAGAGTCAGTTACACCTTATGGCATTAATAAAGCCTGATTCAACCACTGCAAACAATTGTATTGTAATTGGCATCGTACAAATTGAATTGAGTTCAATCTAATTGAATTGAACAGCTTTCCCATGAATGTCTACAACATGAGTTTGTTAGTACTTCTAGCAGACTTGTGTGTATTGTGAATAAGCACACAGAAGTTCACACGGTGCTTAGCTGCAAGCTGCTGCTCTTACACTTGTCCACAGCATCTACACACGAGTAGTGTTTCAAAATACAACTGAGAAATACACTGGAGTGCTATTGTGGTGCAGTGGTGCAGTTTTTCATCTCTGAATCTGATCTGAAATATGACATACTCATTAGGAAAAATGGATCATTTGAAAAATACTAAAAAGTGTTCTACTTTTTGAAACAGTAACACAAACTGTAAAGAAATTGGTCAGTCTCAATTGGTCGTGTCTTCTGGTTTGTGGTAAGAAAGCAGGTGGTGGGGGCTCATGCAGAAAAAACATCCAATGAGTTGGATGAGTCAGATGACCTTTGCCAGTGCCCAGCCCTTTATTTAGGCACCCGTCAACAACAGAGCAGTTAGTTAGCACTGATGATGCTGACTGGGATAATACAGGCCCTGTGCTCTGCTGTAGTTTTATTTTATTTTTTAAGTATTAGTGGGCTTATTTGTCAAACATGTCAAAACCATAATGCGATTTCTCTGACTGCAGACATATATTCCCAATCCAAACACTATCCTTCTTTGTATCTTGAAAATTGGTTTCACTGCCCCTTTCTTCTTAAAATTCTCCCAACAAAAATTCTTATTGACAAACAGAGGAGTACATAAGGATTTTCATTTTCCCATTCATAGAGGAGTTGGCACATCATGCATGGGGTTTTCTTATTGGTGTTTCATAACAAAAAATATATAATAATAGTATATATAATATAATTCAAAAACAGAAAAATAGTCCACAGTCCACAGAAAAATCACGACTGTAAAAACCAGTGTCTTTGTTGAGGTTGTTATTATTATTATTATTTTACTAGTTAATAACATAGACACATCATATCAACATTAAATGGTGTTTTGAAGCTCTTTCAACACAAAGTAGAAATTATGCCAGCACCTGCCACATTTATTTTTTCTTATAATGTAAATAGTCCAAATGAATGTCATGCTGGGTTAACTTTAGATGAAAAAGCAATGAGGAGAGGTTGTTTCTGCTCTGTAGCATTATAGTGGTAAATCCAATAAATTCAGTGGGGGCTGATGGATAACAGGGCTCTCTGTGTTGTCCTACATTCACCAGCATGCTCCCTTCAACCTGTGGACTCACTCCAGAGAGAGAGAGAGAGAGAGAGAGAGAGAGAGAGAGAGAGAGAGAGAGAGAGAGAGAGAGAGAGGGAGAGAGGGAGAAGAAGCAGGGGATAGTGAGAGGGAGAGTTAGCGAGAGGCCCAGGCAGTGGTGAAAGCAATGATGGATTTCAGTTATTAGCAGATCAAAAAGATGGATGGTTTAGTGCTCCACCCAATCAACATCATCATCTAGATCTATTTAAAGATAGTGTGTGTGCTAATCAACTTATTTAAGCTGGCGATAATATCAGACCCAGAATAATCTTCTGCTCCGAGCCGCATCCCTACCTCCCCCCGCTGATCGATAAAATCACTTGTGCCCAGGCAAACGGTGGTAAGTAATGACTATACCGGCCATTAATATTATTTAACACTCTTCCCAGCCATCTAATGAAGAAGAAAAACTGGGCAGTCTTTTGAAATGCAGTAGCCAGCCTCTCACTTGAGTTCATTTCAGTACCACAAGTTGGTATTCAACAGCACATTTCTACATTATGTAAAACTCTCCAAGTTCTGAAAACTATTTCAAATGGAACATCACTGATTCAAATAAAATGATATGTCTGGTATTGCTTCTGGAGAAAAATCTTTAACAACAAAGAGCAGACAGAAGTCTGTTTAGAACTGAACTATGCGGCCTGCCTTTTGCCTCACTGCAATATGGTATGGTACAAATGGAAACATGTGGAAAAATGTGTTTGTTTTCCTGTTTTCAGTTGCATTGTACATTACAGCTCAGATGTAATTGGTGGCAAATTGGACATTAACTGAAAATCTCACTTTCACTTTATGTACTGCTGGTTGTCATCAGTTGGAGCGGAATATTAAGCATGAAGCAAAATTACATGTGGCACGAGGTTGAGTGAGTGTGTGGGGAAAGTGCAACAGGAAAATCTTTCAGATCTGTGTGAATAAATAGAAAAGGTCTCCCAGTATTTGGGTCCTTATTCTAGTAGGTCACATGTACATTGATACAGTGGATATTTCAGGTCATTTCTAGATGTGTGTGAACTGGAAAAATGTCCACCTGCTTTCCTGTGAAACTACTCTTAGGAAAATAATTTCTATGTCAACAACTGGGACTGCATAAAATATGAAAATACTTATTCATTCCACTATTTTCCACTTTGACTATGCCCAGAGTATTTTGGACAAGTCGTGGGGTCCTGTTGACAGTCATTAAAAATGGCCGGAGTGGGAATGAAGACAAACTGGAGACAAGCCTGCTTCTCCAGTAGGGCTCGGCTGCTTACAAGATAAATACTCGGAGGATGACCTCTCAGTTCATGATGAACAACCTCTCCTGCTCCCCGCTCGCTCCGCCACCCCACCCCCATCACCCCGACGCCCTCCCTCCCTCCCTCCCTCCCTCGCCAGCCCAACAAGCCCTCAAAGCCAGACAAGCAACCTGCACTGCCTTTGCCTCCTCAGTCCAGCTCCCCATTGCCTTGCTGTGGTGAAACTCACTTCTGGAAATCTGCGAGCAATCCTCATCATCGCCTGCATCAGGTGGAAGACAGCACAGCACAGCACTGCAGCCAACATACAGTAGAGCAGAAGGGGCCACAACCTCCACTCTGGCTTCAACAGTGGACTGAGCTAAAGGGATGCTTTCACTTCCATTTTTATTTAGTCATTTATCTATTTATTTAGCACGTAATAGTAGATCTGGATATTTTACAGTTCAGAAATATCCACAACTTGTTTTTATAATAATTTCCTAGTTTTCTCTCTCTCTCTCTAAAAAAAAACAATAACAATTGGATTGGATTGATGATGATGATAATCAAAATAAAATGGAAATGGACTTTTTCATCTAAAGTCTTTAATTGTAGACCATGTAGTACATTTTGCAATTAAATGGTTTTGTACACACATTAGTTTATCTCTACAGTTATGTGTGACTTATTTTTGTATTTGCTACACAGCAATCAGTGAAGATATTGTACCCGGAAGTAACAACAAACAATGGGAAAGACCTGCTTCTCCCCAATAAAACAAAGTATGTTGACACCTCATCCTGCCATTCTACTCAGCCCTGTTTGGCTCTATCTGTGGAGACCAATTAATGGGGGAGCCAAGGATAATCAAAAAGCAGAAAACAGCACCTAGCCATGGCGGTCTACTGGGGCCGGCCGGCCGGTCCATTGAGGGACCTAGGTCATCTGTGGGTCCACTGGCCAACCTAATTACAAGCTAAGGACATGCAGCCCCTGGTGTCACTGCAGCAGTGGGGTCAAAGGTGAGCAAAGGTAGTCCGAGGGGGAAGGGAAGGTTCAAAGAGAGAAAATGAAGGAAAGAATAAGGGAAAGGCATGAAGAAAAGAGAGAAAGTGGAAATGAATGAGGGAAGATGTATTGATCCCATATTGTATTTGCTCTGAGCAGACATGAGCTGAGAACACCAAGAAAGGCTTTGTCTCCATTCTGTGTCCAGTTCTGGGGACAGTTGAAGAGAGAAAAAGAAAAAAAAAATCAGATTTAGAATTTAAGAATTCTAATTCTAATAACAGAAATTCACAATATAGTATTATCATGTAAAGCTGCCCACGATAATGAACAAACTCATCCGAACTAGAAATACCAACATGATGAGCTTTTCAGTGTTTGTCTTGCTGATCCATTCAGACAGACATTGTGCTTTAGCTCTTTGCCATTGCAGCAACACACTCGTAACATACAGCATGGGAAGACCCTTGAATCGCATGGAAGTACAGTAGTGTTGTTTGTGTTGGGAAATAAATATGTTTGCTTGGTAACAAATCATCAACTAAAAATAATAAAGACTGTCTAGGTACACACCAAAAAAACAACCACATACATACTCCCTCATTCTCTACCTCTCTATCACACACACACACACACACACACACACACACACACACACACACACACACACACACACACACACACACACACAGTCCACACACAACCCCCCTAACCTTTTTTCAAAGTTGCGGCTGACATGTCCGTGCCGGACCCTTAGGTATACAGTAAGTTAGCAGCCGGAGCTGGACAGCCCCTCCAAATGAATCACTGTCAGTCCCAGTGTGGAATCAGCATTTCCCAGCCCATCCAGTGTGGGGATGTAAAAGGGAGAAGTGTATGGGCTCTCCCTGCGCTCTCCTATTGATTTTCCCAGGGAACAAAGAGACTTTCTCTCATACATGATACATCATAATCGTGTAATTTGTACCTTTGAGTCAACAGATGAGCACACGGAGCCTCAACAGAGATGTGGAGCTGCTGAAGACTTGGCCAGGCAGCTGAGCTGACATGTGGAATACTGTGGAATGCTGTGGTCCGGTGGTCCAGGCCCCTTCTCACAGTTATGGGGCCTCCATGCACAACTTCTTATAGTAAAAATGACTGTGTAGTAGAGATGACTTATGGTTGGCAAGAGTGCTTAAAAAGATCCTGTTAGTTTTAAGAATCTAGTCGGAGGTGCAGTGACCCTCTAGAAGGACCCAGAGTCTGATTTGCCAATTTCTCCTCTTTGCTTCTCGCTGTTTGATGTTGAGGACAAATCTGCAAAAGCAACAGACATGAAAGTAACACATTTCAAGGGGCTTCATTTATGCACTCAGCACTCACACTGCTGGTGTCTTCAACACAATTATCCACATGTCACAGTGCTGGAAAAAGTAGGATACACAGATGCAGCCATGCAATCACAGGGCTATTTTCACTCCAGCTCTTCAGCTGCTCCCTGTCAGGGGTCCAGGCTGCCCTCTCGCATCCCGCCTGCAATGTGATCTAAAGCAGCAAGAGAGAGAGAGGGGGGGGGGGGTAGAATAGGGGCCTCTTTGAAGGCGTTGGCCAAGGGATGGTTAGTGTGCTCTCTCTGATCTGATGTGCTGAGAGAGAGAGAGAGAGAGAGAGAGAGAGAGAGAGAGAGAGAGAGAATCTTTTCCCACCCGGCCGGCCCTCCTCACGCTCCTCCGTGCCGAATGCCAGCCTGCATCAGGGCGCAGTTTGCCTACCGTTCCCCGACAGTCTGAAACACTTTTCCTGATCTCTTTCATCTTGATGGATTGTCAATATATGGATCGTCCTGCTCTCTAATTCAGTGAAAAAATCTAGTTTTCCATTAGTCTCTGCCGCTCTAATGTTCAGCACAGCTTTTCTATGTGTAATTATTAAAGGCAGATTCCAGAAAGCAATTACTGGACTCGCGTTTGTATCTGTGAAATCTTAATAAGCAACAAAAGGACTCCTGTGTGGCTGAGGAACACAAGCAGGAGTGGAGAGAGGAGCGTTTCTGTGGGCCTGTCAGGGGGAATCCTGCACGCTTCTAACCCTCCCCGGGCAGCAGCCTCCTCTGGCCTCCCTAGTGCACCTCAGAGAGCCGCATGCAGAAGATGACATGACAGCAGCAGTGGCACGTGGCTCAGGCCAGAGGACAGATTATAAGGCAGACATGTTAATGTCACTCATCTGCTCCAACTGGGACAATTAAACTTCATTTGATGAGCCTTGAGTGGATATGCTTGTAAAGTTCACACATTCACAAAACAAAAAAAAAACTTTTCTTTTTCTTTGGCAGATGATTGGCAATTGACTTGTGGGGAATTAGTGAGAAAAAAGAAGCTTTCCGTTTGCAACAATGAAATATTGACCAGCAGCAGCGCCAGTGCAGTCAGCCAGTAATGAGGAACCAATAGTGCTTTTCTACTGTAGGAGTAAAAAGGAGAAAAAGAATGGATTGGAGGTAAAGATCCTTTCTCTAAATATCCACAGTCATCACTGTCAGCATCCCTGCACTGGGCTGGTCACTGGCCAACCTGCCTTTCAGGGGACACCAATGATCAGTCGAGAAAAAAAAGAGGCTCTACTTGCTTTGGTTCATTACCTGTGAAGAGAGCGTGCAACATGAGCATTAAAGTTCAAGGGTCGCTTGATTGTTTTATTATATCTACCATGTAGCCACAAATGGATATAAATGAATCCCACCATCTGATATTGCAGGCCAGTAAGAAGTGTATGTGTTACTGTGCATTGCTACCCAACAGGCCCCTACTGCAAATACAGTAAGTCTTAAGGAAATGTGAAAGCAGGTTTGTCATGTCAGTATGTTAAGTTGTCGTCATTATTTATCACCTGGTCTTTGTGTTTGTGTTGTGTCTGTATTTCACCACCAACTAGCCTGTGTAGCTTAGTGCTCAGTGCTTTTGCATTGACAAGCACATAGTGTTTGGGCTGCCACTGTATCACAGCTCATCAGCAGCTGCAGCTGTGTGTCTGTGTGTGTGTTTTTTGCAGACTTATGAGTCCATTGTTGAGAGAGATGAAAGTCTCCCCAGTCTAAATCTTTGGCCACAGGACACATGCCACCTGCGTCCACCAGAGCAGCGCATCAGCAACTTTCTGCTTCTCGCCGCCCGCCCGCCGCTTGGCTTCCTTGGCCATCATCTCCATGAGCGATCACTTTGAGCGTGCCCACCTCCCCCTGCCCCTCCCTCCCTCCCTTCCAAAAGTCACAAAGGGAAAACTGTCAGGCTAGTTTCTGACATGCATTTGCATTCCGCAATGACAACTGACACTGCTGAAAGGCCACAGAAAACTGCTTATTGATCAGCTTCAAACTATTCAATGACGCAGATGAGGTTATGTCTGAGAGGGCTCCGTTTGGCTGGGAAATGCTTGCACTCGCTGTCGCTACATCGCACTGCTTTAAGGAACACAACTTCATTACATCATGCCACTTGTGTTTATATCATTTTAAAGAGCCTGCTGAGTGCTTTGTAAGGGGGCTGATGAGAGCGGCTAGCGGCCGTATAAGGCCTATTAACTGCTAGCAGTGGCCATTCATAATCTCTTGCATACTAAATGCTGAGGGTGTCAAGCCACATTTAGTGAGTGAACGACTGGAGAACAGCCAGCTAATGGAATGGGAAGAAGTCCAGCCCAGGCCATTTGACACTGCCAGCTGCCCCCCTCTCACAATTAAATTAATTCCCATTGCAATTCTGACCTTTTTCCTCAGAGAGTGGACAAAATAAAGCAGCACGCCACCAGGTTGCAGAGCAGCTACCCTTTTACAAAGAAATAAATAAAGAAATAAGTTTATCAGAGGTTCTATTGGAAGCTTAAAGAAGCCTTTGTCGGCAGATAGACCTTTCAGGGACAGAAGATGGTTATTCTCACTGAAAATGACCATAAAAAGTTAGAAAGGTCACAGACCTTGAGAGCATCCAGCCTTGCAGAGGCCCCTGTAGGGATGTTTAAGCTTCCCTTTAGCACCCTTCAAATGCTTGGAAGAGATTCCTAAAGGCCTGTAGTGTTCCGACAAGCCAAATACCCTTGAAGGGCTCCAGATGACATTTCAGTTAGGTTCCTGTAAGAGGAGTACTCAGCACACCACACAGCACAGATAGTAAAATAGCTCTGTCTTACAGAAATATCACATAGCAGGGCAGACCATCATGCCATCTCAAAGGAGTACAAATCCAATTAGGTAGTTACAATTTGAGTTTGTGAAAGGTGCTGTATAATACCACTACTATATGCTACTACTACTACTACTATAAAAAAACAATAACAATCATAATAATAATAATAATAATAATAATAATAATAATAATTACCACCATACTATTTGTATAGTTCAAACTGCACTGCCAAATAGGACAATTTCAGCTCTCAGTAAAATTCAGTAATAACAACAATGTGATTTCTCACCAAATATTCTGCAATGATCTTTAACCTAAACCTAAACACTGGATGGATAGACTGTAAAGGCACAGGGAGGAGAGGGAGAAAGAAAGAAAGAAAGAGAGAGGGACAGAGAGGGGAGGGGTGGGGAAGGAGTCTACAGAAGGCCCATCACAAATGATAATGCTCTGCTTGCTGTCAGCTCTGTCTCCTGTGGAGCTTGGCAGTATCGCTAGCTGTCAGATAGCCAATAAATTTATGTATGCAAATGACCTCTGTTCAATCCTACAGCCACTGCTTAAATTTACTGACTCCTCAAAAGACGAGGAGGAACATTTCCTGTCAAATAAAATCAGGAATATAGGGAAATACTTGCTGTGAGGAAAAAAAGAATATTAGACAATATATCAACTCTGGCCTGTATCATGAATATGGGTTAAAATTACAGTAAAGTAATCCAGTAAAACCAAAATATTTCAAATGTCTGAATGTTACATTATAGAAAGTGAAGGAGAATTACTATAAAAAAATGCAGCGTTATTCAGCTCTTGCTCTGCACAGTAGCAGGTGTGATGGTCCTAATCTTCATGGGGAGTTTTTGCCCCGTATGTGAGAGGAGTAAAATATGAGTAGCCAGCCTTGCAGAGCCGAGCCCCTGGGAGCAAACAAATTCAAAGCAAAGGTTGAGACCTGCGCTTAATCATTACAACATAGACAGAAAGTCATTCAGTGTAAAATCAATGTTTTTTTTAAGGACCTCGGCCTCATTAAACACTCAGAATACTTGTTTAAATCATTTCCATCACTCACAGAAAAGCAGATTTTAAGTATATTAAAGTGACAGCCACCAGGTTAGAAATATGTTAGAAAGGTGCAGAAGTGGAGGTAGGTGCCGTGTGCAAACACTATGCTGACTTGCTAAATGCTTCTCTGTAGAAATGTGTGGGCTAGCCAAGGGCGCTAAATGGACTTGGAGTGATGACCTACTCATTTGTAAGAGCACTGAGGATGGAGATTTGCTCCCATCTACAGGGAGATTATCAGACACTCTGCATTTAACCAGAACACCCACATTTCCCCATATGAACACTGTGTGACTTATCAGATCTCATCTCTCCATACTTCAGAGTGACCTTGACTTAAAAGGCCCCATACACGCTGTTGGGAAGAGCCTGCCATAAGAGGCACCACACGTGCGGTTTGGAAGACCTGTTGTTTTGTGGTAAAATTAGAGCTAAGGGCACATAAATAAAGGTTGTCGGTGTCTTAAATCATTTCTCCCGGGGGGCCTCCAAATGAGCAGTCATGGGATCATCTCGTGGTGGGGTGGCCACACCAGTGCCAGATAAGAAAAATAAATTAATACAATTCTGAGCCGGCTGCCGAGGGTGTCCTTATCTTCTAACACCGCACATGTAGACACCCAAGCCCACAAACTTGGAATTTAGCCAATCAGAATGGTTTCCATGTTCCGGCTCTTTCCACTCTTTTCCGTCTCTTGCCCTTCAGACAAAAGTCTAGCCAGGACTTCACTCAATGTTTGTGGCTCAATGTTTGTGACATGCCTAACGCACTCAGCGTCAATTCAATCCAAAGACAATAAGAGTTTTGTCCACAATTACCTACTCTCTCTCTCTCTCTCTCTCTCTCTCTCTCTATATATATATATATATATATATATATATATATAGATAGATACATATGAAGAGTTCAGATGCAAAAGCCAAAAGCCTTCAAATCCATTTTCCGAAATTTCAAAAACTAAGATGTTTTAATAATAATTTCCAGTTAATCGCAGTCAAACTGCAATTTCAATATTTTTATCAAGTACCAAAAAAATCAGACAAAACCAATTCAATGATATTATTATTATATATAATAAAAGTCCCAGAAAAAAAGAGGATAGCCTACACTGCCACTAATCAGTCCTCAGATTAGATGTCATTTGATATCTGGGGCGGTGTGTGTAAGTCATTTTTACATAGGCTTTCTCCACCCACAGTTGATCTTTCTTTACATTGTATCTGAAAATGTAATATTTGCGTGTGGATGGGGGCCACAAATGACGCAAAAAAGTAACTGCATTCATGTGAATGTGATGTGCATTATTTCATTGTTATCAGGTGTGGTAAATATTGCTGTGCTTATTCTGATGGACAGACATGTTTGCATTTCTGCTGTTCTCACAACAAAATGAAGTTTAAAACTTTCGGTGAAGACATTTAATTGCTCTAAGCCCTAGGCTACCTTGCAGACTCTAACTGATACAAATATATATTTTGGGGGGGCCGCAGCCGCTGCTGCGAGAGGCACTGGGTGTAGTGGAATAGGAGAGCTGGCAGCCCTGTGCATGACAAACTGATGCAATTTCAGCTGTGTCGCTGGAGCGGCCCGATATTTGTCTCTGGCTGGCAAGGGTTAGTTTCCCCGTTGTACGCACAGCGCCCAGATTTGAATCACCAAAGGTCCAAAGGCCTCCACTTGACAGGGCACAAATAATTACAGTACACTGTCTTCATTGGACTCTATTATATTGCTCTTCTTATCTGCGCTCGGGGGCTGCACTTGATCAAGCTGAGGTCACTGTATTTTGACCATAACACAACATAACGTTGCTATTTGGAGATATGATAAATAGCGCTCGACAGGAAGCGTGCGACAGCATTTTATCAGTTTGGGTTGCTTTTTCTCTTTGTCCTTTTTTACTTCACACCCACACAGCCCTGCTCTAAAGTTGTGGGAATTTAACTCGCAGAACCCTCATGTGCTGCGCTACGAGGGCAAGGGAAAGTTCGGAATCAAGACTATTTTGGTAACAGTATTATTATCAATGATGAAAGGAAATCACCATACAGTGGACTAGTCCCACATTTTGGTACAAGCAAGCTCCTGCCTTAAAAGGCTACCCATAGCTAGATAAAAAATGGATGGATTACTTTCAGGTTTCAATCGTCAAGTAATTACTGTGAATATTATATACATAAGGATTTTACAGGAAAGTTAAGAAAGAAATATTTTATCATGACATTACTATTGGTAGCCTACCGTTTGAAATGCCCCTGCAACTGGACGATGGACGGTCATAACATGGCCTAAACAGAAAGAATCTGAAAATAAGTTGGCCTATGCGATAAGAAACAATAACAAAGATTATCCTATGGCACAACAGTTTAATAGCTTTCATAACAATGATGCTAATTAATTAAAAGTTGGACTGGAACATGGAACAAAGATGGAGCATGTTGTGCCGCCTTGAGGTGGCAATCGTCTGACTAGGCCTGATAGGCATTTGATGTGCTGCGTAATCGTAAAAAAATAAATGTATAACTAATAATTATTTCTGAATTGTGTTTATCTTTATCTTAGTTACAACTGTAGGTTACAACATCATTTTCACTAGGTAATAGACCTAATTAATATGATAGGTTATTGACGTCTAGACCATCTTGAGAATGCTGAAAGATATCTGACTGAATTTAATTAATCAAGTGACCATCATACATCATACCATCATTTCAGGGAGGAACCTGGCTGGCGTGGCCCCCAAAGAGTTTAATCTTCTTTGACCTTTGAGTTGAAGTTGAAGCTGAAGTAGATCCAGTGGCCACAATCTTGTCTACAGACTAGGCATAGACAATGTCCAGGGACCAAGCTGTTCACTGCCAGCATAATTGCATCTTGCAAGGGAGAATTGAGGCTCCATCTCAAAAAGAACAATTATTTGGCTAATTCAAATTCAAGAATATCATAACTTGTGAAATGGTGACAGATGCGGTGATGTCCCTATTACATTACAAGAGTTGTTTAGATCATTTCCAGGTCATTGAAAACAGGATGACTATAAAATAGGGAACAGGCTATTGGTTTGTTACAGACAGTGTTGAAGGCATATGCTCACATGGATATCCTAAATTTGAATAGGGACAGTTTAAAAACAGGTAATGGCTCACAAGCTTGAAAAAGGTTGTGATGGTTTTCATTTCAATTAATCATCAAAATACATCAAAAGTAAATGGAGGTAAATAAAGACAGTAAGATTGAAAAAGAAATGATGATGCTTACATCACACCAGCAGGCCTACAGGTTTACATTTATGGAGATTTGCTTTGCAATCATCTGACTTTAATGGTCGCTTCATAAGAAACCAAATTTGATTCCACTTGATACTTGTATGTTAATGGCCTACTGCTCATTGAAAATGCAGTGGAATAAATGTATGCAGTTAGCACAGGAAAAACTGTAGAAAAACTGTACTGAAAGACTGTAACTCAGGGACACTCCTAAAAAAATAGGCCTACACCTCTGGTTAAATGTTCATTTGTCCATTCAGATAACCAAAAACTAATTTAATAAAATAAGAAACATTTGTATATTCTAGTATACACTGCTTTATCTTTTGCCTGATTATTGAAACTAGCGCTGTTACAAATGGACGTTGAAGGCAAAAACAGCAGTGGGCATCTACACTTGTCCAATAAACCAAGAACACTGTTATTTTCCGCGCTTCTTAACGCCAACATCCCAAATCAGTACAGCTGAGGTAAGATGCTGCGCTTCCACTTGAAAACAGACTTCTTTCCTGTAGGCCTGCCACCTACAATACTGTTCATACAAATATGACAGCTTGTCGATAAATAGTGGTGGTGCCAACAGACAAGCGTGGTATAGCCTAGGCTACTTTTTGACAGCCTCATACATTTCAAAGGCTAAGTCATAAATGCACAACAAGCTGCCATGAGTTTGGGATGTGCTTTTAAGAGACCACTGGGGTCGCCAGACAGGAGGCAACTACATCGACATACATCTTCATCATACTAGCACCCAGGTGAAAGTTGTTCCATTTTTCATTGCATGCAACTGAAAATATTGTTTTCAATAAGGTCAGTAAAGAATTGGACAATCAACCGATAAAGATGTACATTCCTTTATTAGGACACAAGCATTTCTGCACAGGAATGTGAAGTAAAAAATAAATGAATTTTTAAAAATCTTTTAGGACAAGGCTTTCAAACAAGGAATCAAACACAAGAATTCAATATTCAAAAATTGCAGGTTAAGTGGCAAAGTAAAAAAGAAAAGTGAGCAGCAACACCATGGGGCTGCATGAGCACCTCAAGGTAAAACAACTGGAAAAGCTGCAAATGGAAATTTCATGGTCAGCACACAGGTTTCTGCATGAAGGAAGAATGTCCACATATGTTTTGCACTTTACAAACTGTTATGTAGGCACTATGTGTTCAGTCTGCCTGTAACCCTGTAGTCCTGACAATGGTTCAGAAGCGTGGAAAAGTGCCCAAAGCAGGTTCCTCAAGGGCCCATGACACTGACTGGGACAAGGAGCATGCTTTCAAAACAAAAACAAACAAAAATAAAAAATAAAATTCATCAGACTAAACCAGGTGATGTGGCACTAGGCTCCTGTCATGACAGGACAGCAGTGATGTCACCAAACAAAAAGTGCAAACACCCATTCTTACGGTCCTGTCCTTTTCTGACTTTCTGGGCCCAATCAAGAGAAATAGGGCATCTTTTTAAGACATGAGTTACAAGAAAAAGAACAAAATCAGAGAAAAGTGGGGAGTGAGCCATCAAAAAGATCTCTAGTGTTTCATTTTCAAGTGGTCACTGAAATTTAATCTGTCTGTGCATCATCCTTTAGAGTGAGATTACAAGATTCAGTAAACAAAGATCTGCCTGGTTATGCGATAGCTTTGGCTTCGGGTAAGAATGCCTCCCAGTATTTTATCAGCTGAAAAACAAACAAAAACAGAATAAACCAGATTGTTTCACACCGCTGCTGTGACTGCAAAATAAAACATTCACTTTTCTGAATCTTTATCTGCAATACTGCCAAATCTAGAGTAGTGAATTCATCTCAAACATGTAGCAATACACTACATGAACCACCATCGGTTTCTCTTCCATTTTATTCCACTTCTCTGATTGCTAGACAGATGAGCACTTTATGACTTGATTCTAACACAATCAGATTTCTTCATCACAATGCCATGTTTATTGCTCAAGTAAATTCTACAAACCTGTTGCTGTGTATGGACGAGAGACTCTAGGTATTTGATGATGACCATTTTGAAGTCCTTCACTCTCTCTTTCTGCAGGGAGGAATCAGAGGCAGTGTCCAGTAAGAATTGGTTCTGTTTGCTCAGCAGTGGCAGTACATCTAGTCCACCACAACCAAACCATAGCATTTACATAAACAAAGATAAACTAAATTCTAATTTATTACTCCTAAGTGTTTTTATTTTAACTCCAAAAATAAGTGTTGTTCTTACCTCAAATCTTCCCACCTCCTTGCGAATGATTTTTGATATCTGCTCAAAATCTCGCTCTCCTTGCTCAACCTTCCCTTCCCACTGCAAGAGAGAAAAGACAGACGGCTAGTAAGTATCTGCTCATTCTGGTCATTCATCGGGCTGTTTATTATTATTGCTAAAACTACTCTGATGGCTGACGGCTCTTATTAGCATTTTCTCACAACCAACCTTGTAGTAACAGAAGCAGGACAAGGACACAGCACTGGAACTGTGATGAATGCATTCTAACTGTGCTCTATACAGCACTAGCTGCTATGCTAATGCTACTGCAATGAATGCATTCTAACTGTGCTCTAGACAGCACTAGCTATACTTGCTATGCTAATGCTACTGCTAATTAGAAAGGTTTGAAAAGTGAGGATGGAATGATGGAATATGAATGTTCTGTGGAAAAAACACACACATTTGGACCTAAAATTTAGTGACCTGAGTACACATGCAGCACTAAAACATCAAAGTGTTTCATCATACAGAAATGACCTAAATGGAGGCATCCTGTTGGTCTTGTAGATGTCTTGCTTACAACAAACAGTCAAATGTATAGAAATAATACCATACACATATCTCAATATCAGAGCTGTAAGAAATGCAGCAAGTAAAGAACCCAGCCATTTTGATTCTTCAGTTCAGGTTCAGTCTATAGCTACAAATACAGCAAACTCAAAGGAAAGATATTTCGTGACCAATTAATACAGTATGCTGTAGAATCAGAGATGAACATCTCTACCACTAACTGCTCAGCAAGGCACACAATGACATCACACTCAATACGGGTGCTGCTCAGAGGATATTTATCTTGTGAAGCTGTTGATAGAGATGTGAACAAGAGGGAGTCAGCTCACAGGTCACAGGGCCAGTCATAACACTGACAGTTCTAACATAACATATAAAGCCCATCACTGCCCCACTGACTCACTTCTATTCTCCTTAAGCATCCCCCATATTCCAGCCAGACACACTAATGCCAGTCCCAGAGCTATGATGGCAAATAGAAAATAGAAAATAAAAAATATGTAGCCTAACGGGCAGGGCAGGAGAGAATCTCCAGCTTATGAAGCTAATCTATTGTATGACACACGAGCAAAACCAAGAAGAGGTGAAAAAAATGAACAAATAGAAATTGAAATAGAGAGAAGGCCAGTGAAAGGCAGGGTCCTACCTCCACAATTTCCTTTTGGGTTGGGGGGAAGCATGATAAGAAAAATGCAGAAATTAAAAAGGCGGGAAAACAAAAAAAATGCCTTGTGATCAAAAGAATTCAGATCAGTCATGAACTTTCTCTTCCTTGTTCTCAGACAGTGCCGGGTTACCCTTGATCCTGTTCATGCAGGGGAAGGCAAGAGCATGCGTGTGTGTGTGTGTGTGTGTGTGTGTGTGTGTGTGTGTGTGTGTGTGTGTGTGTGTTTCCATACCATATGCATGTCAGCCTATTATAATCTCAGAGTTGATCAAATACGCAGTGGTATTTAGAGCTTTCTCCCCCACCCCCCTCAGACATACGGTACATGTAGTGGGCAGCACAAGTCTATGGAGGAGCTCACAGCATAGCTCCAGTAGAGGGGGTTAATGGCTAGGCTAGGAAGCTACCCATCAGCCATTTTTCCTGACAGCGAGTTAAAATTCTGCTTGTGGCACTCAAAGTGTGTGTCACGTGTGTGTGTGTGTGTGTGTGTGTGTGTGTGTGTGTGTGTGTGTGTGTGTGTGTGTGTGTGTGTGTGTGTGTGTGTGTGTGTGTGTGTGTGTGTGTGTGTGTGTGTGTGTGTGTGTGTGTGTGTACATGCATCCATTTTGTAATCTTTACCTCCTTGATCTCGTCCTTGGCCTGCTGCAGCTTGTCGGGCTTATTGGCGTACTGGAGCTTGGCCTCAGCTTCACGCTTTCTCTGCAGCATGACCTGAGCATCCTGCCACTTGGACCAGGTCTTCATACGCTGGTCAAATACACCCTGCAGGGGGAGAAAGACAGACAGACAGACAGACAGAGACAGACAAACAGAGACAATTTAGGCGCTGAAACACTATTAGGTGTCTCTGTGCCCGTTTCCTGGAAGAGTGCATTTGTGTGCGCGTACCTTGACAGCAGTCAGAAGGCGGACATAGTCCCCCACCAGCTCTGAGAACAGGTAGAAATCGGCGTAGGCCTGGTCCTGATGTAGCTGGTCAATCTTCTCCTCCACCTCGGCCAGCTGGGAGAGCGCACGGGACAGCGCTGTGTGGTCCTCAGAATTCCCCAGCATGGCGGCACTCTTGGCAAAGGAAGCCGTGTTCATGGACAACTCTGAGGAGACGGACGGCACAGACAGACAGACGGATGGAGGTCAAAGATGTGAAGAACAAGAGGAAAAAAAGACCAAGTCCAGCAGAAAGAAAGGCTCTTTAACTCATGGGGCTGAGAACACTTCAGTTGACTGCTAACAATCCCCAGCCCTGCATGTCTGAAGGCAATGCAAATGGAAAGTCTTTTACGTGCGCAGAGTGAACACTGTGCTAAGCCATATATTAGCTTTTCACTTGCTCAGGTAATGAGTGGTTGTAACAGACCATCCTGCACTGTTTGTCTGTGATGCCCACAGACTGAACAATAATCACAGACATAGCTGAAGGCAGACAACTTTAAAAGGAATTAATTTTTCCCTATCAGGAAATAATACAATTGAATAGTAAGATGCCAATAACCAGCAGGTTAGCGCAGGGCTCTAGACATACCTCTGGTTAAACTCAAATCAACTACTCTTGGAGGCAACGGCAGACTTCATTGCAACAGGCATGGGGAAGTTGGTGACATGAGAAAGTGGAAGTAACCCATTAAAAGTAAAAGTTGCTTTGGATAGGGTCCAAATAAGCAAAACAGATGGCATGACTAGGCCTAATTCTATTGGTGCATTTCAGCAATCTGGGTTATAATATTCAAAATGAGAAAAAAAGACAGAAGATTAGTGATGAAATAGCCAAATACTAGATGATTATAAAATGACAACAAACAGAGAGATATTACACAGCAGCACTGTTACACCACTTCTGCCAAGACTGGAGCTCTGAATACTGCTTCTGTTGTTTCTCGAAGTTTCTCTAATGAACCAGGATTAAATGTGCTCTTAAATGGCAGAGCATTGTCACTGCATACTCCCCGAGTTGAGCAGCAGCTCAGAGCCCAGTGGAGCCGTACTGTACGTACCTTTCCTGTGGCACACCAGCGACTCCACGCTAGCATGGAGCTTACGCAGCTGGGCATCCAGGTTCTCAAACTGCTGCTGCTTCTCCTCAAACCACTGCACAGAACACACACACACACACACACACACACACACACACACACAAAGCATCAGTATGAGAGAAAATCAGAACTGAGGACATTCATTGTCTAAGGGAAATAGAGAACTGATGATTCATTGGAAGTCTTGTCTTTTTTTGCCTAAGCTGGGAGAGGACAGGACAGAGCAGTTTCACATCTTACTGCCTGGATAATCTTGATTGCTTTCCTGATCAAATCAGTGTCACTCAAGCATTTTACACTATTATTGTTTTTTTATAGGAATAATTGATGTAGGGTACATATAACTGGTAGCCTTGTATTTAGACAAGGTTTTAGTATTTGATTGTGGTGTCCAAAACAGACCAATGTTTTACAGTCCACGCTAAAGAGCACAAAAATGTATTTGTTAATGACCTGCACATTTTCTAAGTATGAATGACTTGTACACGTACGTAGGTGTGAGACTGTTTAGCTTTATAGGCCCTTGTTCAGTCTCTTCTCACTTGCTTTTCTTTTCTCTCTCTTTTCTCCCCCCCCCCTTTCTCTCTCTCTCTCTCTCTCTCTCCCTCCCTCCCTCTCTCTCTCTCTCTCCATGTCTCTCTCTCTCTCTCATCTTAGGGATTCTGGGGCAGAGGCTCATTAATTCGTCTCATTATTCAAGTCTAAAAATCAGCCCTTACCGCATCCGATTCATTCATCTTGATTGTCATTTTGTTGACAGCGTCGGCAGCCTTGTTTACCATCCTCAATATTCCGGCTCCGCTCAGGGCCTGTGTACTAACCGCACGAGGCAGCTGGGATGAAATGACAAATAAGGGCAAACAAACCGGTTAACAGGCCGAGGGCTCCGACCCAATCCCGCCGGGACCCTCCACCCCCACCCATCCAACACCTCCCTCCCTCCCTCCCTCTTTCCCTCCTTCTCTCTCGCTCCCTCTTTCCACTCCTTGGTGTTTTCTCCACTCCCATACATTTCAATGCTGGATCTAATTTAATACATTTGAGGCTCAAAAACTGGCCCTTGGGACAATGCTGGGGAGAAATAGCCTTCAATTGGCCTCCTGGAAACACCCCCCACACACGCACACACACACACACACACACACACACACACACCTGACTGCCCGCTACATTAGAGCCGTGCTAATACTGCAATTGCTTTCCAATGGATGCAGCCGGCCTCCCCTTAAGGACTACAGGCCTCTGCTCTGCTCTGCACACATCACCAAAGTCACACTTAGTTCCATGAGAAGCACGAGAGCTCAGACTACACAGATAGGAGCTCATGCAGGGAGATGGTTTTAGCTTTGGCTTTACATGCACTTGGAATTGCTTATCCTTATAAACAGTTTTATGCTACAATTAACTAGTGATGATGGCACCTGTGTAGTGGTTTAAGGTGGCCACTCAGTTTAAACATAAGTACATAAATAATTGAATGAATGACATAAGAATTATGTGTTGTGTTCTTTAGAGTACCTCTGTGTTCTCCAAGAACTGCTGCACGTCCGGATCCTTCAGTAAGACAGGGTGCTTCACTGTTCGCATCAGGTACCTAAAGAGAAACACAAAGTCATCTGCATACACTTTTCCTCCAACACTAACTCATATCTCTTTCATGTCATACAGACAAGGCAACATTTTTGTTTAAACGGGTCTGAAGATGTATTTTCAAATTTAGTGTTTTTGAGTAAGGGTCTTCTACCCTACCCTAAACGACTAAATGGAGGAGCCGATTGTAGGGGTTGTAGGTTTCTAATGTGCTACATACATGTACTTCCTATCTTTCATTCAACAGACACCAGTCTAATTCACTAAACACACAAAATGTAACACTGACAACCAGACCAGAACTACACTGAATTTAACTTCCTACACTCATCAAAATACAGTTCTTCCACTGATGACATGAGCACAGGCATGCCATTTAATCACACGCACACACACACACACACACACACACACACACACACACACGACCTTCCAATCACTTCACAAAATGGAAAAGGTCAACAGAAAGGCCGCTCTGCTCGCCTGAATATCATATTTAAAAAAAAATATCCATCCATAAAAGGAGTGATTATACAGTACGAGAAATAAGAATCCAATCAAAACAGAAGTAAAAGCAAAGACAAAAAAGTGAAGAATAAAAAAAGAGCGCAGAACTGAGGCAAAGGGAAAGAAGAGAGATGAATAGAAGAAAAAAGTTGAAGATCCAGGGAAGGCGGCTGGTGTGAAAGCTCTAGTGTGCTGTTGTGTTACTGCCCCTCCTCTCCCTGCGGCGTGGCTCGGCTGAGCGGATGCTTGATGTCTGATGCCTGATACCTGGCTACTCTGTGATTATGAGCTGTCTAATGCCTGCCTGGTTAACCTTTACAGCAACAAAAGACCAGAACAAGAATGCTCTTTTCCCACTTAAGTGCTTCCATGTCCGGATGCAGGCTGCTGAGGAGGCCTAGAAATGCCACATGACATGAGGGTTAGGGGTGGGGGTGAGGTGGGGTGGGAAGAAAAATCGTTACCCACACTTGCTCGCTGACTATACTTGACAAATGGTCATCAAGTAAGTAATTTTGTAAAGGAGTATTTTAGTTGGTTTGTCATTTGAGTTGGTTGGTTTTTAAAGGTGTGTTTTTAGTTGGTTTGAGGGCTGAGGGGGTGAGTAGCCTATTTACCAATGGTTCCACTTTGTTAAAGCGTCTAGAATCCCCCTGGCATAAGTTTTCTTCATCGAGGGCAGATACTATCTGTGAGTATTTGCCTTGTCAGAGACACCCATTAAGGAGCCCAAAGCCTTTGGAGAGTTCCTGACACAGAGCTGTAGTGATACTGAGGGCGCTAGCCTGGCTAGGGGGGTATACCTCTCCAGGGCAGATCTTCTCTTCTCCACAAACTCAGTGGACGAGGAGTCGTCCTTCCCCACCTTGACCTTAGTCATGCCTGGAAAAGGTTGCATGGACAGCAGAGTTGTACATTAGTGCCCATTGCGCAGTGACAAGTCAAACATATTTCTATATTGTTCCTTTGTCATCTTCTCCTCATGAGCCATTCTTCCTAACTGAAAAGTGCTTCTCACCCACGATGCTCTTCTCTGGGGCAGGTGGCACTATGTAACCAATGTGAAGGTATTTAGAGGCCAGTTTGCTGTGAAGTCCCAGGAAGTCACTGAACCTTCTCTTCACAGAGAACTCGTTGCGGTTGAAGATTCTCAGAGATGTCTAAAAACACAAGGGACATGAAATAAAAAATACTCTCTTAGTTGAACCAACAAGCAGGCCTGATATATGAGGTGTGCCAGGCGTCCAGATAGGATTACTGATCATGTTTATGGATACTTTGACACTTTTATCCAAAACAATAGAACAATTAATACAACAAAAAATTGGCTGAAACTTTAAAAATCCATTAAGCATATAAGCCTAAACATTGTAAGAATAGAAGTACAGGGATGCCTTTTCCCCCAAGAAAATAGATGCTAGCTGTAAACTGTAGCAACTTTACTGGTTGCAATACCATTTCCCATTGCTAACCATCTGTAGCAACTATGATTTTGGGAAAGGCACCCAAGAAAGCAAGAATACTACAAATAATGTTAATTTAACAGTATATTTTTTTTATTTCCAAAAAGGCTAATAATTTTCAGAATAAGTATTTAATATAATCTACCACACAATAAATGTCATTACATTTTTTCAATTCGATTACTTTATAAAAACTTTAAATTTAAAAAGTTATTAAAAACATAATTGTCTGCATTGGTTGCAGAAGAGAGTGGCACCCACCTTTGTGGTCACTTTGTAGGCCATGTAGGCATTCATTCCATCACCTAAGAAAAAAACACAAAAAGCATTTGAACACAGAACGCAACCACAAATATACTTGTTAATAAGCCAAATTCTGTGTATGTAACCAAAAGTTTGTATTTTGTATACAATTGACTGTACACAAGAGCGCAAATACTGAATACACTAGATCAATCTGCCTTAGATGCAACTTGCAGGGGAAATGCATGTGGCAGCCAATAATGTAATAACTTAACCATTTTTAATGTAATAAAGTCAATTATATAAGACTTTGTCAATAATTAATAACATTTCTGAACCCATAACGCTGCAATATTTAAGTTATTACATTACAATTTATGATATCAGCATTACATAACCTTTATTTAAGTATAAAACCTACAATGGCTTCATATGACTATGAGTAGCACTGTGCTATAGCAGTCAGAGTAACTAAACTGAGTGCGTGATTGATAGCGAGAGAGCTATAAACAGCTGAGTCTTGTAGCAAAGGCCAGTAGCAACAACTAGTCTTTAAAAAGGCCAGTAGCAACACCAGATGCTAAACAAGTGTGACAATTTACAGTTTAAGTCTGACATTTTACAGCTCCATTTACATTTTATTCATTCAGCCAATTACGTCATAACCATCCAGTAAAGTAATAACTTCAAGCATTGGTAGAAAGTTAGTTACAGTATTGGTTCAGAAAGTGTATTATATTATCCGCAACATATTACAGCTTTGGTTTTATTACATAAACAACGGCCAAAATGATTCCATTGGCAGTCGACAGATTATATTACTGGCCATTATTCCATTGTGGGCTGCTAGAGGGCAGAAGGTGAGGGTCCAGGAACAGCACCCTACTGTACTCACAGACTGTTTACTAAACCACTGGAAAATACATACCAACTTTCTCTGGGTCGGACACTGAGATACTCATGTCAAATGTGTCGCCATTCTCCTCCTCTTCCTCCTGAAATGTAATCAGCATTACACAAATGTTAATTCAATCACAATTTCCAGAGATAATCCAATCAGTCCAGAGAACTTTCACATGTACGCACAAACTGCCTGCTGAAGGCCTCCAAGAGTATGTGACTCAGAGAGAACTTGATCAAAGTCTCATGCAGCAGATTTACAGAGGTAGCAACATGTTCTAGACCTTGACTACACACATACCACACTAGCATGCCCAATGCCCAAACACTAAGGCCATGGGCAATGTTGTCAAATGTTTTGCTTACAATTAGATCAAAGTGTTCAGAGAGAAGGTGATTCAGCTGCCAAAGCTGCTCATGGAATAAGATGTAGGTAGTGACATGCTTGGGCACACAGGACATTGAGAGGGCAGAAGAGTGTGTGGGTACCCAGGACATTGAGAGGGCAGAAGTGTGTGTGTGTGGGCACAGGACATTGAGAGGGCAGAAGAGTGTGTGGGTACACAGGACATTGGGAGGGCAGAAGTGTGTGTGTGTGGGCACAGGACACTGAGAGGACAGAAGAGTGTGTGTGTGTGCGTGTGTGTGTGTGTGTGGGCACAGGCTTTGACAGCTAGAGATTGAGGACACAGCAAAGGAAGATGGAGGACAAACAGAAAGACGGAGAGACAGGAAGACAGACAATGGACAGACAGAGAAACAGTCACACAAATGGACAGTAATAAAAAGAAAGAAAAGATGAAAGAAGTGTTCCGAGACCTCTTCTGGGGAGCGATCAAACATGGCCGGCTCAATGCGTGGGGTGATCATGACTGTGGGCGTCACTGGGGTGATGGCGGGGGAGGGACCGTCCGACAGGATTGGCTCTCTCTCTGGGCTGTCCAATGAGACTTCCTCAGTGGCTTCTGACGACACAACAGAATGATTTTAAATCCACATCACAGTATGCGTATGCAGCCCTTTCTTTTGTTGTCTGAATGCTTTCAACAACACAAAGAGAAGTTGATGAGTTCATGATGTATGTTGACATCTGAAATTATTATTTCTAATCAGATTTCAGATTGTCAATTTCCTAAAATAGTACTACTCATTGTGACAGAAAGCCATACAGGCCTAAGTGTTTCTAAAGGCATACAGTACTGTACAAAAGTTATAAACAACCTGTTTTGTTTCAGCAGTGCCATAAGGACCACGTAATTCTGAGAAAATTCAGGAAATTTGTACAAAGACAAAAAAATGTACAGAGAATTGACCACTGGTGCACTACGGTTCAGGATTTGTGACTTTTTGGTTTGTCAACAGGTGGCGTTACATCACACATACACTAGATGCATTAGGGTGCTGGTTTAAGACCTGGACATGTTGGCCAGGTTGTTCAGGTTGGTCAGTTATTCCATGAAAACTGCGTCCAACAAACCTGTTTCACTACAATGTGTTATGGGTCTACAGGGGCCACATGTCAAAAAGTTTCAAGGAACCCAGAAACACTACTATGTGTTTAAACTGAAGTAAATCTCCATGGCCAGAGAGGTTCTCAATGTTCTGTGTTTTGATGTCCCAGAGACTGAAAAGAAGTACAGAAGAAAGTGAACTCTAGACACTTCTATTCTACAGTATATTCCCACGACAGATGTAAACAATACAGACAAGGCCTACAGGACCAAAAACACACTTGCATGACAGGATGCAGTCCTAAACCTTCCATTCCACACTTGCAATATTTGCCTTGTCTTTAGAACTCAACCCTCGGATAGGAAAAATGGCTCTGATGGGCGCTGAAATCTACATCTAAAGAAAGCTGCTGTGATGGATGACAGCTTCTGCTACTCTGTGAAACACGGATCAAACAGATCTGATCTGATTTACAAGCCAAAGCAGCACTGACACTAAAACAGCCCTGATAAATTATTCACTATTCAACCCAGCCCATTCTCTATGCCTGCTCTTTAAGCACTCAGCTACATTAGTTTTCCATTTCAGATTGAATATGAAGGTTTCCAAACAGCCCAGAGCTGGAGGTCTCCTGTCTTTAGCACATGGAAATGAACATACTGGTGATCTCCTGTCTATATCTGACAACTGACTTCCTGTGAAAAAGTGGAAATGACCGAAAATAGATATTTAACCAAAGTTCAAGTAGGTCAATTCCTCTGAAAACCACAGACTGTGCCAGACAAACAGGTAGTGGGGACACTTGTAATCAATGTTACCAAAGTTTACTTCCTGCCTTGGCCCTTACTGGTGGGACTTACCTGCGTGTTTGAGACGGCTACCTGGGCTTTTGGAGCGAGTGCAGTTTGGGCTGTTAGTCTCGAGCATGTGAGCTGCAGGGCCAGGAGTCAGCCAGCCTCCAGTGGCTCCCTCATAGCAGACACACTGCGTACGCCAGGCTCTGCACCTCAGTGGCCACCATAGCCAAATCTCACTTCCTTCCCCCCATCGCGCCCCCATCCCACCACCCACAGAACCCTGCCACTGCTGTCAGCAGCAACCACAACTCAGACATCGCTAACTATACTGCGTGGAACTGCACTTATGTGGAGATTACATGAGCAAACATGCATTAAGGAACTGAAACCATTTACATGTTTTTCACACTTGGCCTTCTATCCTGAGGAGGTGCACAGTAATAATCTCTCTTTGCCTCACTCACACGCCCTAGATAAGAGTCAACCTGATAGAACAACAGACAGAGTCATTTCCCTCGTAGTCAGAGCTCCGCCAGCTCCTACCCTCCCTGTAGTTCACCTCCATGCTAGTGGGAGAAAAGGGGACATGAAACATATCCAAACTTATTTGAAACAAAAAAAGTTGATTTATGAGGCTATATAAAGTATCTCTGCAGAGGAATCTGTATCGAGGCAAACTAAATTTATGGGGACAGTCGTGGCCTACTGGTTCAGGCTTGGAACCAAAGGCTTGCCGATTTGAGCAAAGCAACTAACCCCTCAGGTGCCGCCAAAGCAGGAAGCCAACTGCACCATGTTGGTGTGTGTCTCATCTCATTGTGTGTTCACTATGTGCTGTGTTGGGTTAAAGGCAGAGACCACATTTCCCTCACAGCACCAAAAGAGGCTAGATGATGATGATTATAATTATTATAATTATAAAAGCAGGATTGCTGTGTGTCTGTGAGGGGCCTGCATACCAGCAAACAGGTCCTCTGGTTCGTCATCCAGTATGGCCTCAGTTGGTTTGGGTCCATTGGAGTTAACATTGACATTGACATCAAGATCAACGTCAACTTCGCCATCACCATCACCATCATCGTCATCACCATCGATATGGATATCCTCTGTGGGCAGGCTGGCAGGTTCAGGGGGAGAGGTTGGGCTGGACTACAGACACATAAGCACAAAGACAACACAAGCACAAAGTGAAGAAAGTTTTGGCAGAGAATGCAGTGCAATCTTCCTATACATTAAGCCACAAACACCAGCAAGTCACAAGTTAGCATGAGCTATGACTTTACCAGATCGACAACCCAGATAAGCCTACTAACTTAATGTGTGAGTTTGGAAAAATACTTTCCATGATTGCTAAAAGATCACGATCACCTCCCACATATACCTCAGTCAACCACAGCTCTTCATCACTATGCATAGCAAGAGTACTGTTGAAAGGAGAAGGCCAAGTCAAGTAGAAAAGCTGCCAGAAAAATGTGTGGCCTTGCAGTCAATAAATGCCAGACACACTCTACTCTAGTTTATAAGCCAAGCACTGGTGGAATTACTCAAAGGTCAGCCTGTGTTGCCCAAAGGTCAAACCATACATTTTCCCTGAGGTCTATGCGATGCAAGGCAGAATCTGACAAGTTGACGTTGCCTTAACTCTCATCATCTTCAAAATTAATTTAGACTGCTCAGTGTGACTTGTTTTGTTTTCTTTTTTTTCTCTCTCTCTCTCTCTGTGTGTGTGTGTGTGTGTGTGTGTGTGTGTGTGTGTGTGTGTGTGTGTGTGTGTGTGTGTGTGTGTGTGTGTGTGTGTGTGTGTGTGTGTGTGTGTGTGTTAAAATCCATTCTGCCTTTACTCAACCTCAAATTTACAAGGTTAAATTCTAAAGACCAGACAAATAGGCCTACTAGAAAGTACACATTTTGAATCTATCTCAATCTCACCTGGCCTTACTACAGTCAGGGACAGTGAGTTAACTTTTAAATCCAATTAGGTTTTCTTACACTTTAAGAGGCCACTTTGCCACCCATAAACACACCCAGCAATGCACAACTCACAAGAAAAACTCATGACTACCTGGACAGGAAGAGGGACATCCTGGCTCATGAAAGGGAGTCTGCTGACATGACAGATTGTAAGCCTTACACTAGGCCTACTCGCCTTACACTTAAGCAATGCTTCCTCTGCAAAAACAGCTTACTGGAGATTTGACACTGATGTGTCATATTTCTGGTTAAGCATGGGATTTCTTTAAAAAAAAAAAACTTTTTTATGCTATTTCATCGGCATAGACCGAAATGACAACAATTATCCCAAAAAAAACTTAACCGTATTTATAAAATGAATGGAATTTTCCAATATGCCAGCCGACTGGCTAAATTAATCCATGCATTTTTAGGGATGAAAACGCTCTCCCGTCAGAAAGTAACTGTCATGCCAAGGGTTCGCTGGAATTATTGCGACATGTCTGGGTGGAAATGAGGACAAGTCAACCGGATTTGCTGATGCTCCATAGAAATGTGCTGATCTAGTTTCCGGATTCCCACATTCTAACCACTTCCAAATCACTAACCTCAACGACAAGGAAATAACAAAAACTTGAAAGGTGCATCTAAAATTATTGTGTGATTCGTGATTACTTTAAAGCAAAAGTGAGCTGCCTGCTTGGCAACTCCACGGCCAAGAGTACTCCCAGCGCCAACTGTGCGAGTCTGCGCTGATCTTACGCGAAATTGATCCTCGTGATCACTGCATCCTTTCCACGCATGCGTAGTTCACCGGGATTGTTGACTGAAAATTAAATGAAATTTCTACCAGTAGGTACTTTAACGCTTCTACTGTTATGCACAAGGCGTGCAAGCATATGCAGGCATGTGTTTTGCGTCGTACAAACCAAACAAATGGATAATATAAACCGTAAATTCGTTCTGTCCTGGCGATGATATCCTAGCCTACCACCAGACTGGATGCTACCCCCCTGCGACTATCTGGTTTTCTTTTCTCGTTACAGCCTTACCTCTAATGTAGTCACAGTGCTCACAAAGAGATCCTCTCCGTCCTCCACTTCCCTGAAATCTGTCTGTTCCGCATCTCCCAACGGTGGAGGTTCCATCTCCGCCGCCATCTTCGCCAAACAATAATAACCAAGGCAAACTCAATGGGACGGAGTAGGGAGGCTTCCCAGCTGTCATGTGATTCGCAGTAACAATTCAGTCTTATGACAGCTGCCGGTTTCGTGGAGATCATGCTCCGCCCTAAATGTCGCAGCCCAGGCAGAAAGAGAGAGTGGAGCCGCTGCTGATGAAGGCCAGATGATGAAGTAGATTAGAGGTGGTCAAACTTTCTGTTTACAGCCACATATTGAAAAATCGAAATTGCTTGGAACTATTGCAAAATTTCAACCAGTAACTACTGAAGCGACTGCAGTTAAGATCAGAAAATCTCCATGCAGTTCACAACATTCCTTAATTATAGGCTACTGACAAATATGTCACACTAACTCAGATGGATATCTTTTTTGAGCAGATTATCTTTCTAATGGAAAGTGAGCTTGTAGCCTTTCCATGACAGTGATGATGGTGGATAGTTGTTTATATAGCTTCAAAATAGGCCTATTAGATTTGTTGTACAACAGGCAACCACCCAGATTCCACGGGACAGTCCCTGGTAGTTCTTCACTAGATTACCAGCTGCTCCATCATGGGGCTCATAGACTACATGGCCGACTCTCCTCCTTCTTACTGGCCATGTGAATGACCTTACATGGCATTTATAATACCCCAAGGCATCCTTTCAAAGTTACAGAGGAAATTTCCTTACTGCATTTCTCTGAGTTTGTGTTATTGTTTTCATGTTTCAACATGTTTCAATCCAAAATAGTCCACATGTGGCTTGTGTGTGTTTTTTGTATTATCATTCTTACCATGCTTCTTAAAGTGGTGGTTCGGTGTCATTCATGTATAGCCCTGCTAGACGAGCCTGCCAACTGCACAAGATAATGAATGGAATGAAAGAAGTTGGAACAACAGACCAAAAGAGAACGCAAATAAGCACAAGCAGTTTACATTGAGTCAATGGCAAAATCATTCAAAACAGAAAGTAAGATTACAGGTGCCTGTTAAAACGCATAAATAAATAATAATAATTTTTAAAAAATGACCCGAAGTGGCCCTCCAGTCAGGTAATGTTGACCGTGGTGGACCCCAGCTCATTTGAGTTTGAGACCCCTGATATAGACCATGCAAGCCCCGCCCAGTTACGCCCCCTCGAAAAATTGCCTCAGGTTCCAGGAAATACACTGCCCCTTCATTTTCACCATTGACTTTTCGAAAACTCCGGTTTAAAAGCGCTTAAAGCCTTCAAGCGCTTAAAGCCTTCATTGAGTACATCACAGTGATTTACTTTCTACAGTTTACTGCAAGTAGATTCTGCTTAAAAGACATGGAAAACATGTTTTACCTGATCGTTTTTCGCTTGCTGAACTGGCACCATTTTCTTTCTGCCTCACTACCCATGGACTGCTGTTTGTTTAATATTTGTCTTTTGTCCACATCTCTGTGTTTGTGTTTATTTTGAGTGGCCTTTATGACAAAAAAAAGGGGCTATAACTAAAATTACTTTAAGTACTCTCCTACTTACCTACATGTACTCACAAAACAACATGCATCATTTTAGTCTGGTACGATAGGTACAGACAGGCCTAGAATCTAGATGTACTATTCACCTTATTCCGTGGGTAAACACGGAGGCTGCCATGACAATTGTCTTTCAACATTCAGTCTAGCAACGCATTGACTTAGCGTTGTGATTTTTGATGTTTTAACAATCTGATATAAGTGGTCTTACTATGAAGTTGTGCTCACTATATCCATCAATAAAGTTAGTACAGTTCGTCGCCAGATACAAAATGATGTTTTCAGCAGTAAAAACGGTGTTTCCACGGCTACAATAAGGAGTTTTGTGATCGTGGTATTTCATGAAAATTACGTTGATGTGAATGAGAAGCAGCGGCTAACGGAAGTTCCAAGACAATCGTGGAAGAAAAAATGCATAAGGTGAATAGTGGTAGCAAATTGATTTGCGCCATGAGTACGTTTAGCCATCAACCATAGGGATTAGTTGTTCAGGCATCACTGGTGTTTAGCCAATCACAATGCTCTATGTGGGCAGGGAGTCTGTTGGGCGGGCTTAGCGGTGTTTGAATCGGCTTGTTTGTTGATCTGAGTGGTCATATGTAACGGAGGCCAGCTAGCTCGGCTAGCTTGGCGGTAGTACGTGTAAATCCTCATCACCCAATTCCATGGGCGCTTCTAACACGCTGAGTTAGACGCTCGGGCTTTTGGCTCAGTTGGTTAGAGCGTTCCACTCCCACGCCAGGAGTTTGTAGCTTGCGGGGTGGCGGGTTCGAGACCCGTGTGCGGTGCGGACCGCCACCGGCTACATTGGTGCTGTGACCCGGATGGGAGTGAGGATTTGGAGGGTGAGTGTAACGGAGGCCAGCTAGCTCGGCTAGCTTGGCGGTAGTACGTGTAAATCCTCATCACCCAATTCCATGGGCGCTACGCTGAGTTAGAAGCTCGGGCTTTTGGCTCAGTTGGTTAGAGCGTTCCACTCCCATGCCAGGAGTTTATAGCTTGCGGGTGGCGGGTTCGAGACCCATGTGCGGTGCGGACCGCCACCGGCTACACATAGGACAGAGTCGTGGTTGTATCGCTATCCTGTTGTGTGCAGAGGCAGTTTGAAAGACAACGTAGATTCTTGAGCCACTGTGTATAATTTGTGGCCAGACTATATATTACATGTTTGTCAAATTAACTGGTAATGGCAAGAAGCCAAGAAAACCTTTCAAAGTCTTGAGAAATTCAGTTTTTCCATTCATACTTGAAGCCACAACCAGAGGACCAAAAAATATCAACGACTTGACCAACCAGGCCAAGGGCACCACAGGTCATAGGGGGCCAGGGCAGATGCCCAGAAAAGGTAAAACCATATAAGTCCCACTGACCCTTAACAGACCCTGGTGGCTATAGTGGTACAGTACCTGTTGATAGCCTCTGTTTGTTTGCCATAATTGTTCAAAGAAATGATCCTGAGTAACAAGTAAGCATTTCATCCAGGCTCACTATGGGAGCAAGAATGTTTCTGCCATTCAAATAATCTGATCTCCCAGAGGGATCCCCCAATCAAGTCTGCATATTATTCTGCATCTGTACTTTGCACAAATAGGCTGACACCAGACACAAATTTCACTGTATTTTTACACTAGCAATCGTATGCATGTGACAAAATAAAAAAAATCTTTGTATTCTTGTATAACAACAGACTGTTGTGTTGTGCAGTCAACACAACCTATAGCTCAACACATTGACTGAGGATGGAGATGGTGGTGGATCTCTGGAAGTGCCCCCCCCTTCTCTCCCACCGCCATCACTCTTCAGAACTGTCAACTGTGATGTAATGGAAGCTATGGGATGTGTGTATCAGACTGCATACTCAACACTCCTGAATGGCCTATTTATAGCCTGGCTGAATTACTAATGTCTAATTTATGTCTCTAATTTAGGTTAATTTGTTAATTGTATTAGTTGTACATTATGTTGATATGTGCCTATATGTACACATAATGCCATATGTCCATTCATAGTTTTGATGCTTTCAGTGAGAATACAATGTACATAGTCATGAAAATAAAGGAAACATATTGAATGAGAAAGTGTGTCCAAACTTTTTGTCTGTACTGTATAAATTGATTCTAATTTTGATTCTGATCCACCTGTAATGTTCCCAACCATTCTTTCATGGGGTGAAGGGGGGCAACACTATGTGGCACAAATTCCACTATGCATCCCTACATTTATGATGATTTGATGCATCAGTGAATACCACATGTAAATCAACAGCCAGAAGACCTTTCTAAGCACAGAGATCTTGCATGGTTGATAGCCAATCATAAATAAGGGAAGTACAACGTCTGTTGTTCCAATGCCATTTTATTCCTTCTCCAGTTCTTTGGTTCCAGTTAAAGATCATGAGTAATATAATTACCGGTAGTCTTTCACAAGATATTAGTCTTGCAGTCTAGACTATGATCCATCTTTCAATGGCAGGGTTCATTTATGGTAAGGGTCAATCATTGGTTGCTTTTAGACGTGTCATGTCATCACTGATAGGCTACCTTAGTGCCTCATTAGCTGTGCAACCATCCTTCGGCTCCTCTGTCAGATTTATGTCATTACAGGAACACAAATCATCTCAATGAACATCCCCCGGCCCGCCCCAAACAGTGATGCTCTATCTGCCTGTGTAAGTCTTGGAAAGGCCTCCCTCATTGTCCAGCCCTCTGTAAGCATGTACTGTATGCGTACACACATGCGCCATACACTGGATGGGAAGACCCGCTGTTCAATCAAGCAAGCCTCTCTTGGTCACAGTGAGATATGCCGTTAGTGTGAACTCACAGAGGGCCAATTGTCTGAGGTGACTCTTTAAAAGGTCACTCAGAGCAGAGAAAGTGAGAAAAGGAAGTGGGAGAGCGATGCAGAATGTGGAACAGGCAAAGAAAGAGTGAGAGAGAGGGGAGAAGAGGAAAATAAGAAGGAAAGAGAGGAAGAGAAGAAAAGGAAGAGGGGAGAAGGGGAGGAGGAATAAGCCACAGAATGTCAAAGAAAAAAAGAGAGAACGATTCAATATTGTTTGTTCTTAATGGATGGCGATTATCTATTTCATGGTCTGTCTGGAATAATAAGTCATAATTAGTTATTTTAGTAGTGCAGTGAACTCCCACTGTCTAAATATATCTTAGTGGAGGATGGAAGTCCATTCATCATCCCAGTCTTGCTTTGACTGACCCATAAAGGATCTGGCCTTAAGTATAACTTAAAAGACAGGGAATTAATCACAGAGACACACCATCATAGGCACCTTATAGCTATACATGGAGTCACTGGACATTTTCCTACATGGCTAAATGAAAGTGATACTATAAACAGTATGACTGCTTGTTGTAGCTATAGGAACTTGCTTTGATTCAACAGTGACATAATTTATCACACTTTGAGACACTGGAGACAGAGGAACACCCATACTTGTTACATCAACACGTGAGCTCATTTGGCAACTAGAGGGATTTGTTCACTGCCTAGCCAATGTCTGGACAAAATCAAATAATTGTGATTAAAAAAAAAAAGAATGTGCATTTTCTATTGACAGTGTGCGAGAGAGAGAGATAGAGAGAGAGAGAGAGCATGAGGAGAGACAGATGCTTTTGTGTACACTGTGAGAGAGTGAGGGACAAGAAAGAGGGGAAGAAGAGAGGAAAACGGGACAGAGAGAAGGAAAGAAACAGGGTACCAGACGGAGGAAGGCAAAATGAGAAATAGAGAGATGAAAAGAAAGAGAGAAATGTTTCCAATGATGTCAAACAAAATAAACGGCAGCACCCTAAGCTGTTAGTCCTCTTTAGGATGTATAAAATTGAGCAGGATGAATTGCTCCTTACAGGCCAGGGGGTGATTTAGAGAAAACTCGGGACCCCCATCTGTCTTGTCTCTAACGAAATGTCAGCAGTAAAAGCCATTTGCCAAGGATGTAACAGGACGAGGGAGAGCGATTGTTTTAAAGGCCTCCAACAGAAACTCTGGCCCCTCACCCCCACCCCAACCTCAACCCCCAAACCACCACAACCCTTTGACGCTCGCTCGCTTGCTCGGCGACAACTCCAAACCCCCACCCACCCACGGGACACCCTCCATCTCAAACACACACACACACACACACACACACACGCACACACAAACACACTGCCACCCTGCCACAGAATTGCAAACGAGCCAAGCAGCAGAAGCATTGAGCCATAACGCCGCCACGCTTGTCTGCTGGGGCGTAATGAGGGGCTGTTTACAACAAATAAGGTGGATGGCGGAACACAGACCTAAATGATGGTGCTGGTGCCATTGCCTCTCCCAGGGGGTGAGGGGGGGTGGAGCGGCTGCTGGCTGCCAGCGGTTGGACTGGTTATTTCTCTCCCAGCGGACTGACATGGGAGACTTAATGGGAGACGCTCAGAGATCAATGGGAAAGGTTAACGGAACCGTTGCATTCCAATAAATAAACACAAAAGACCTACAAACAGCAACAGCAGGAAATTTGAGCAAAGGTACATGGACATCAGAGGTTGACTAATGAAGGAGGTAGTGGGGGGGGGGGGGGTATAGGAGTAGACTTTTCCCCTAAAAGCTTCACCTAGCTGGGGCAGATTTGAGGAATTGGTGGGTGTGATGGTGGCAAAATGATTGTGTCCTTTATTGGCATCATTTCTGCTTCCTTGACATTGACTTTGTGTTAAACTGAAGGGGGAATCAAAGTCTCCTTTTAAAGATGCTTAGGGAAACTGGGAAGATTGCTGAAAACAGAAAAGGAGCTGATTGTGTGCATATTTCATTAGATTCATGATTAGTGTGTTTTATGGTCACCTAGTTTTAGTTTAAAAAAAATCAACCTACCACTTAGGTGAAATACATAAATAAGATACTAAGTGCAAACAATATTGTGTATACCCTAGGTAATTCTGGTAATTCCCAAACATGACTTAAGCATTATTCAAGTGTACTCAGTGTGCTTTAACTTAAAGGAAAAATCCGGAGTGAATTCAAGCATAGCCCTGCAGAACGAGCCTGCTAAACGCACTAGTTAGCGAGTGGAACAAAATTAGTTGGAACAGCATAGACCGAATGCGAACGCAGAAACGAACATGCACTTTACACTGAATCAATGGAACCTGACTATTCTAAACCGAAAGTAAGATGTGAGGTGCCTTTGACTCAATGTAACATGTTTCGTGTTCATGTTAGGTCTTTTCAAAATTCTTTCATTCCATGCGAAATATGTTACTGTTAGAAGGCTTGTGATAGGGCTATGCTTAAACTTACTCCCGAGCTACCCTTTAAAGTTAAGTATATTAGAATGCAAAGCGTCTGAAATGTATTTACTGGCATATGTTCAGAACTTCAGCTCAGGGTCAGTGTGAATCTAAGCCTGAGGATGGGCCCTGACGCAGTAGTGGAGCTAAATGAGAAACTGAGCAGAAGCAGCACTAGCCTGGCTGTGAGCTGCAGTACTAAACTGATTTTGCACATCTAAACCCACTTACAGCTCAATTGGGTGGTATTGCCCAAATGGTGTGTATATTTTGTCAATGTCATATTGACTTGTACATTTGAGAATGAGAAAAACATTCAACCAAGGATTGAGCAGCACTGGTAGATCGGAGGGGCTGAAAGCAGCCAATGTTCTATGAGCGCATGAATGCACTTCTACACTTATTATACTCTAATCAAATTTCTATTGCACTCCAGTATTCAGTACTACTTTTGACCTTTTTTTTCTTTTATCAATATGTTCAGTCAGTTCCTTTGCAGCTTGTAAAAATAGATGTGACAGGATTTTTCCCTGAATAAACAAAAGATGATGATGATTCTAAGGGCCTAGTACTTCACAGGGAAAAGCTTATTGGTTCTGAAGAATCCCCTTTTGGCACAGTCAGCATGGTTTGTATGGAGTTTCCTTCCCACTGTGCCCCCTCTGTCTCTGTGGCTTCCTGCTGTGCTGTAGGCTCTCTAAGAGGTGCTCTGGAGAAGCTATGTGCACTTGTGAGACTCAGAGACACAGGTGCATATGACCCTCTGGCCGTGCAGTCCCACACAGCAATCCACTGGGTGCCCAATGCATCTCACCTCTCACGTTTCTCTCTTTTTACTATTTACAGGTACTGGATATGTTTCAAATAAAAATAAATCAATACTAAATATTGGTTGCTACTCTTCCTTAAAACATTAGTATTGTTGTAAATGTATACGAGCTCTTCTTTGTGTTATTTGAAGTCTGAAAGAATGAAAATGTGCAGAAAATGTGAAATGGTCAAAATAATGAATGACACCATTCTTTCAGACTTCAAATAACACAAAGAAGAGTTCATATACATTTACAACAATACTAATGTTTTAAGGAAGAGTTGCAACCAATATTTAGTAACCATGATTATGCAGATTTTCATTTTCTGCAAATAAATGCTCAAAATATTTGTCTGAAATTTGAGAGATATGTTGTTTATAATTTATAATAAAACAACATTTTTAATTTTACTCAAACACACCTATGTATTATAAGATCAGAGAAACTGCAGAGAATTTTGCAGCGGTCTTTTATTTGTATTTTTTCTGAGCTGAAGATAAAGTTGAACTTTGTTGCTCTCTCCTGTATAGGAGTTTCCCCTGTAAGCAAATTGCTTACTGAATACCATTAACATTCCATAATCTTGCGTAGAGACATCACGTCATCCAGAGCAGAATCCCCAGTGTCTGGTTGGTGGTGGGCCTACAACTCTATGTAAATTACAAAAACTACACAGATGCCTTTTCAAGACAGCATGGCTCACGCTTTTTCCTAATTTTATTTATTTTATGATAAATGCTAGAGAGGCCCTCAGGATGGGTCTATATTCACCAAATGTATCATTTATAATTAGTATTTTAGCCAGTTGTTAAAATTAATTGATTTCCATCTGCATCTAGTGAATTACTTTTGTGCTCTTGACTGCTTCAAGAGCACTATTCCAGTACATGTGTGTACCTCTGCATGGGTGTCTAATCTATTTAGCAACAATAAGATTCATAATCTTCCTCAGAATGGACTGCTCAGTCGTGTGCTGACAGAAGAAGTCATGTACTGTCAAACGCACCAATATTGTGCAGTGAGTCTAGAGCTGCTATTTTTCTAGAGCTGAGCGCGGCATCCCAGAATAGAGAGAAGGAGTGTTGACCAGACAAATGTGTCCACAGCACTGATTCTTGATGTTGGCAGCTGTTTTGGTTTTGGGTTTCCCAGGGGTGAGCCAAGAGAGAGAGAAAGACGAGGAGGCAGAAATTACATTCTTACAGCTTTATTTCAATACCCAAATATTTGGCTTGGAGGACTGCTGGTGTTTTTCTTCACAGCGCTTTCTCAAGACAAGGTTACAGAATGACACCACACACACAGGACAGACACACACACACACACACACACACACACACACACACACACACACACACACACACACACACACACACACACACACACTTTCGTTGAGCGGGGCACAGAGGCTTGTTTTAAGCAGATCAAATGCAGCAAAGCCAACATTTCTGCTATGATTATATGCGGTTTTTCCAAGAATAATCTAACCATTTAGGACCAAAGGGACAGTTCACGGCTTGTGGCTAGTGTGAATATTAAGTGAATGTATCTTATAGACTATTTATTAACCTACTGTAAATATCTGCTGACACTTGAAACCCCCATACAGGATGTGCTATATTTTCCTTTGTCTTTTTATCAGTCTTTGATTGATTTTATTATTATGAGATATTACTAATCATGAAACAAATTGAATTCATGTTGATGATGGTTCGCTCCAATAAAACCTGAATATAAGTGATCGGTGTGCAGTCATTTTGATCTTTAACTTGAATTCATGTTGATGTTGAACCTGTTTATTCATGATTATCACTGAGCTCCAGGAGCTGAAAGTCAATGTTCCTGTCATACACACGTCACGTGTTCCACGCCTGCCCTTCGCTGGTAAATTTGCAGAGCTACATTATTGAAGACAGCTTTTACAGGCAGGGAACATGGCTACTGTATAGCTACGTATGATGCTTTTGACATTTGGATTTCCCCAACAGGTGAGATTAATTCAGACAGACTGGATTCTCTTCCAGGGACCTGTGTTTTTGGAGAGGTGGAAATATACAGTATAAAGATGTGTGAGGTTTTTTAACAGGCGCTGGAATGATACCTGCCAGCTGTCTCTTCTTAAAGTATTTTTCAGGGCAGGCTCACTGACAGGTGGGTCAGAGGTTGACCATGTGCAATGAGACAGGAGTGCTCCACTTGTCTTCACAATACACTCACTCACACCCTGAGTGGGAATTGGAAGGTTTAGAGAGGATGTTTTTTTTGTTTTTTTTCTCACACTTTTCTTCCAATTTTCTAGGCATATAAACCTGTTTGGAATTACCTGCAAGCACACAAAAATAGAAAAACGTCTGGAGATTTGACAGACAAGTGTCTGATCTGTTGAAGTGCTACATTTAATGCAGCAATAAGAGTTAAATTATTTTTACAATTTCATTTAAAGTATGCCTTCTCAAGCCTTAGCCTTGTTCTGTTCTCGTGGGTTAAATGGAGTCAGTGCAGAATGCTACCAAAAAAAATAAAAGAAAAGGGAATAAAAAGCCAAAAAAAGATAAAAAGCACAATTTCAGTAAGCATTTTCAGAGCATTTGCTGACAAAATTGTTGTAATATTCTGTTTATATTTTTCATTCTTGTTCAAATTTTGAGTTATCTTAATATGTCATTACGTATCACATAATTCACATGATGTAAGTTGAAAGGAACGACATAGTTTTTTAGCAAATACCGCAACTCTGGTGCTTAAAGGGCCAAATAAGGCTTGTGCATTGTGCAGTCTCCTTCACTGGCCAAAATTTCACTCTACATCCTACATACTGTAGGCTATGTTTTGATTTCTTTTCATACTACTAGGTGTGATGGAACTTGCCTTACTTCCACATATAGAAATATAATTTTCTTTTCAGTTTAACAGCAGTTCAAAATAGTTTTCAGTAAACTGAGACAGACTTCATGATCAAAACACATAGGCCTAGTTCCAGTGTCTGAATAGCCTAATTTTAGTGGGCCTGTACATCACTAGATTATATTTTACAGATGGGCTATTGCCCTCCCCTAAAGGTGAGCAGACAAACAGGCCATCATCAGGTCTGACAGCTGCTACATTGGGTTTCTCGAACTTCAGGTTGTGTAGTCGAACCTATGTTTTGATTTTTGTTCCAAAGAATTTCAGCACGTAGAAAGTTTTCACTAACCTACAGATTGCACTGTTTTGTACTACAACGCTGCACTCTGCTGGTAATAAATGTAATAACGATCTTCATTCAGCCCCGAAACCGCCAGAGACTGACAGCATCAGTAGTGATAGTGATAGCCTATTCTCAGTTTAAAAAGAGCAAGAGGACCGTTGTCAATTTAAGATTAAGTCACCGCGACTTCAGAGAGCAAAATCTGCAAACTGCACGTGCCTGCACATATAGCAAATGCAATATCGTAAAGGGCGATATGCACGGGAAAACACATCATATGCGGCAGAATAGGCGCCTTTCTATTCGGTTAATGCACGGTAAGCCGAGGGGTAATTATAATTGTATTGAAATGTTGCTTGTATCCTCATCTCCATCATCGCTACCATTACATCAATTAATGCTGTTGAGGGCTGAGCAACTGTCAGGGCTTTGGCAGAAACCTTTCCCCATCCCTCACAGGGAGAACTTTCCTGCTTCTTTTTTCTTTTTCTTTTATCTTTTTCCCCTTCCTCTGGCATTAACTGCTGTCATCCAAGCAACAACACAGCCCAGCGGTGTCAATTATATTTGATTGACTGAGTAAAGCACACACAAATAAGCCAAAACAATGGACACAAAAATCTATAGATGACTCCTCCTGTCAAATCACGCTGCTGTCTCCTCCATTTTCATGCTTGCCGGCAGCTCAGGCGCTCCAGGCCTAAACGTTTCTCTCTCCAAACACACAACAGCCCCAATTAAAGCGCCATGGATGCTCAGAGGTGTGGGATGACTCCCTGGGATATTGCCTCAAAGCTGTTGTCCAATAAACGAGGCCTAATTCGTCAGTTTAACTTCACTTACTGAGAGACCACTGCTACATCCCCAGGTGTTGTTTTTTTCTGTGCACTTGAGTGCAAAGAAATGCAGTTTGATCTCCACAAAAATCACAGGAAAGGAAATAAGTTAACTATATATATTTTGCATGGGTCAGTCCTTCAAGTTTGACCAAAACCTGTTAGTGTGCCTATTTTTTATTTATTTTATTTGATTTACTTTAGCAGATATTAAAAAGGTACACATATAGGGCTAGATATTAACATCTTTCATGCAAGTGTGACATGGCCATTGGCAGAATAAATAGTTTCAAACTGTTAAGACTGATCAACCTAAGAAGTAATTTAAAAAATGAATAAAAAAAATAAAAAAACAGGCAAAACCATCACAATCAGGCACAAGATATTGCAGTAGGTGAAAATCAGCACCTCCAAGCAGCCCACATCATTCAGCACATACAGGGCATGCTGTGCTAGAGATGACTGAGCCTGCTGCACATTGGGCTGCTGCAACTGGTACTCCTCTCATACTCCAAATCTGAATTCCTCGCCAGCCACTCGCCAATGCAATAGGCCTACCTGATGTGTGTCCCTTAGGCTGAGGCCATGAAGAAGTTTATTCTTCGACAAAGGATACAATTAGTTGGTTAATTCTGCATAATGTTTTTATTTCATATATTATATAGTTATGATATTATATGGGCTATTATGTTTGTTCTTTTACAGATCAGTTGTAAGATATTTCTTGGCAACCCCATTTTAATTTCAGGAAACCTAAGCAGGGCCGGGATATGGTGCTGTAGACCTTTGGTATATTTTGATTATTAATACTAACTGTAGTATTAATGTAGACATTAGTCCCCTTTGTGACGCCTGGGTCCTATCACTAAGGTAGTTGACAAACCAGCCCACATAGTGCTGAGTCATGCCAATCCCAGTCATAAAACATAGCCTAATGATCTACTGTATCAAATGCACTTTAAAGGAGCAGTGTGCATGATTGTGGCCAAAAGTGGTACTACCATCATGTTCAAAATATTTTGCTGCTTTCTGTCTCCATCTTTCAAAAGCATCTCCTACAGTATGCATTCATTTCTCACTCAATACACAAACACCACTTGAAATGACAACATAAACACTATTTGTGTGCTGCAACTTAGCTTTTCATTTGCAAATATTCTGGCTGGACTACAACTGTCAGTAATATCAGTGCTTAAAATGAACATGATTCCTGTCTGGAAATGAACATGATTCATGTCATGACATGAATGAAGATCATTTTAAGATTATTTGGAATACATTTCTTACACACTGCTCCTTTAATAAACAGGCACAATGTTTTTTTTACATTAGTATTGCTATGTATATGTTTGTGTGTGAATCTAGTTAGCCTACAGCACCTACAACACCAGATAGCCATATTTACAACTTTTGTACCAGCTATTGTAAACAGATGTTAGCCTACAGCTTTTCCTAAAACCATAGATATTTGGATAAAATTGGGTATTCAAGCATTGTTTCAGCAGTGTAGTTATTTTAACACATAAGCAGCCTTCCATTGTTTAGAAATAGTGTTGAGACTGGTGAAAGATTTAAAAGATGAGTGATACTGTAGGCTCAGCTATGAAATCTGCACTCAGGAAAAAAGACTCCAGGTGATCTGACTGTGCCTGCAGGTTTATAAGGATTTCAGTTTTTCAGAGAACATCTACAGACTAGCACCGTTAAAAGTATGGAGGTGACTGTATAACATTTGAATACATTTATTAGATTCAATAATAGCTTGATTAAAAAATTAATCAATTTTTTTCTAAAAATGACAAATTTAAATATAGGCTATGTAACATATGTACACATAAGTAAGTGTATTATTGATGTCTCCTTGCAAAGCATAATGAGATGTTAGCCTACTTATGTCTGTGTTTGTTCATCTGCGCTCTGCTGATGCTTCTATACAAAGCAACATACAATTCAATCAATAAATTAACAAAGAGTTGTTAATTAAATCTACATCAATTAATTTGAATCAGAAACACTGGTCTTCACCTTGATAAATAGCTGTGGACCACACATTCTCACTGTGATGAATCTGATTTCAACTGACCACCCAAGACATGTCCCTTTTCCCCAAGAGGGTCCACTTCTTACCTACTGTGTACGTTTAAAATGAAAGTTATAGTCCAAACACCTAGCTAGATACCCCTGGAAGCTACAACGAGCAAGTGGTTTTCTCTGGCCTGCAAGAACGAATCAAAATTCTGCTCCCGGCAAGTGTTCCAACTTTTTATGATGTTGCAATATACTTTGGATCCTTATCACACCAAATTTCTCCTTTAATATGAAGTTAGCTTCTAGCAGTTACTACTAAACATGACTGTCATGACTAGTAAACATGTTCTCTTTAATGTCATGCCTATCTCATTTACAGTGGCAAACTTTGCAATCAAAAACATGACCAAAGGCTTACAAGTGAAATCTTTTATTTTTATGTCATTCATTTTTCAAGAAAGTAAGACGGATGATTATCCTTAGTATGGTTCAAACATGGAATGATAGGAAAAAAAACACAGTACAACACATGAACTTTTGTTTTGTCATTTGACTGTTGTCAAGGGGTTCATGTTAAATGCATCAATAAATGGTTTTTGACAAAATAAATCATAGATATACAAAATGTTTTTGTTGTTATATACAGTGACACTGATTACAGTTTTGTGCTAATATATATATTTGAGTGCTTCCTAAAAGCATATTTGTTTGAAATTAAATTCATAAATAAGTGCATAACTAAAAAAAAAAAAAAAAATCTAAAAGGTCCTGATTACTCTTTGAATTGTAGTTGTAAAAGGAATCATTGTCCCATAGGATGTGGCGATTGCTTATTATCTCTTTACTGCAGTTGTGGTTTCCTGAATGCTACTCTCATCCCATGTGACACACCTGGAAGGCCCACAGTGGTCAGTCTGGCTGCAGTTCTGAGATTGCCCTGTGACTGGCCCTGTGTGGGGCCCTCAGCAGGGGGCCAGGGGCCCTGCTCATGCTGCTCATGACCAGAGGAAGGAAGGAATGAAGGCACTTAGACTGCACTGGGCTTGCTCCGGCCTTTAGGCAGGCCCGAGGCCCCGGCTTTGCTGTCCGTTTTCCTGCCTGTGGGCCCCTGTGGCGAGGCTCCGCTGGACTGGCCATTGTTATTGTTGCTGTTCTGGTTCCCGCTCAGCGTCTCCATGATGGAGCGGAATGTCCCAAAGGGTCTCTTCCACGTCTCCCCAGACTCCGAGCTGCGGCCGCTGCTGCTGCTTTTCTCTCCCCCGGCTGCTCGGGGTTCGCTCTCTGGCGCCTCCTTGTGGACGACGGGTTCGTCGAAGGTGACGCGCAGCTTCAAGTTTTGGGCAGTCTTGCGGCGGGAGGAGGGGGACTTGAGGGCACTCTTAGGGCTGGTGGTGACCTTCTGACCCTCAGAGTTCGGCTCGCCGTCGGCCTCGCTGGGGTCTGACGTGGGCGAGGGGTCAGGTCCGTCCATGGAGCGTGAAGTCCGGAGCGCGAAGGAGAGCTTGCGCTCGGCGGTGGAGCCCTGAGCGAGGTGGGAATGATGATGCTGTTGCTTCTTCATCATTGCGTATAACCCAGCAGGGGCACCAGGAGGGGGTGGCAACTCATCGCCCGCGGCAACGGGCAGCTGATTGGGCCGCTCAGGTCTGGGGGCGGTACCGGTGGCGTGCTTGGCATCCTCGGGCGGGTACGCATCCGAGTCGGACTCGCTGAGGGAGCGTTGCATCAGCTGCTTGAGACGTGCCAGCTTGAGCTCTCGACGCTCGGCCACCCCCAGACGCCTCTGGGTCCCGCCCTCACCCACTCGATCGGGCTGCTCGCTGTCGCTCAGAAGCTTCCGGAGGATGGTGTCGGACTCGGCCCCGCGCTGCCTCAGCACCCACTGCCCATCTCCCCCAGAGACCTCCGCTGTCAGGGTCATCTCAGGCCAGGAGTCCGCCAGAGGCACCATGTGACTGCAGGGGGGGGGGGGATCACATAAGGTCAAGATTAGTGGCCAGTGGGGAAGGAATGTGGAAAGATGCATGATGAGAGGAACGGTACCAGAAGACAGGAGGACAGAGGAGGGGAAGAAAGAGGAGGAGAAGAAGAGAGGAGGAGTAGAGGAGGGAAGAGGAGCAGACCTGGGAGAGAGGGGCTGAGCTCCGTCTGCCTCTGCTGGCTGCAGGAGGAGCTGCAGCTGGTTCTGGAGGGCCACTCTGGCTGTGCTCTGTCTGGGGAGAGAAACACAACAGACACAGGAGTCACAACTCCACTCACTCAGCTCGGACACAGCCACATTCACACAAGCTGCACTGACTAAGCATTACAGTTAACACCAGATAGCCATACTAGATTCACACACAAACATATACATAGCAATACTATATTCACACCTTCAAAAGGCAAAGAATTATGGGTAGGCTCGGCAAGTTAACATGGACTGGCATAGCTGGCCAGCTTACTAGGAGTTAGAAATGACAGTTACAGTAGAATACAGTGAATTACAGCCATGACATTAGAGCAACGAAGGATAGTTATTGCAGGACTACTCGAGGCGTGACCCCCAGCTAACAGACAGAATGTGGATTTACGCTTGTAGTCCACAAGCTGGCCAAGACGAAAGTTTAACAAGAGGCGGCGATTTTATAGGCAACCACCGGCCCTGCTCCATTTATCACAGCCTTCATTACGCCATCACAAACTGAAGAATTAAAGATTGCATTGACTGCCTGAGTGAAAATTATGAAAAGACATGATTTCTTGCTAAGAATGTCATAAAAGTTGATATTTATATTGTCTGTCTGTGTGCAGTCCAATTGTTACTACTAGGCTTACCCACCGCCACTTCCCCAAAAGCACTGCATTCCTCGCGGGGAATGCTTTTTAATGAGCACTCTCTATACATAGCCAGACTAGATTCTCACACACACACACACACACACACACACACACACACACACACACACACACACATACATACGATGCGTGTGCAATACACAAACAGCACTTAGATGGCTTTTGAAACTGTGTGGTGTTGAGGGGTCTAAAACCTGTAGATGTGGAACGCTTCATGCAAAAATCCACTTGTCATGGTTCTGGACGTGTGTATGTTTTGGTCTAGTACATGTGCAACCTAAATATTCTGACCGTAACGCTGTATAGTTTTTTTCATTGGGGACGGAGACGGGATGGGGTGTTGAGTAGAAGCAGAGATGGCAGCAGTGGAAATAGCAAGCAGAAAGAAGCACTCAGTCTCCAGCATGCTGTTTATGCGAGCAGCACCATTAGGAACATCAGCACTGCCTCTGCTCCCTGCAGCATTGGAGCAGCCACTCACTCAAAGTCACAAAGTCACAGCAAAAGCCAGCAAGAAAATCAAGAGTTTGAATTCAGACATGTTTTATTTATCAACGACAACGAAAACAACAAAAAAGACTCAACTCATCTTTCTATCAACGCACCACCCACAGACTGAAAAAAAAGTTGCTCAAACAAAGTTTGAACTGCAAAGGCAATAACCTATATTTAGACAAACTTTCAACAATTCCCTTTTTCACCAACAGAACCCCAACTCCAACCAACTATCATGGTACACCACTAATTACAACTAAATATCGGTTCTTTTCAGTTAATAAATCAACAGCTAAATGTAGAGACCAGGACAAAGGCCATGACATTTCTTCAGTCTTTCAGTTATTGCATGAATAGCATGTGGCACGTTCATGTGATGTAATGGTAAGATTATTAGGTTATGTATTTATGCTGATGTATGATGTGTTAAAGACAAACAAAATATCTCCGTTGGTCCAAAAACTATGAGCCTAAAACCATGATACAACCAAACTGCATTTTGTTTTACTCCATTTCTAATAACTCAGCACAAGTGGAATCTGATTGGTGGAAACGTGAGATGTGGGTGGGGCTTACTCATGGAGCTGCTTGGTGAGCTTGACCACCTGAGAGGCTAACGACATGCACGTCTCCACGACAACGAGGTAGCGGGAACAGGTGGTGTGGCCCTGTCGCTCAGCACTCTGGGAAGGCCGTTCTCCTTGCTGATTCTGCACTGTTACATTGGATCCATACTCCACCAGGGTCTAGAGGGAGAGAGAGAGGCAGGTTCAAATACAACGCCATGTCACTAGTACAACAGATATGGATCATTCTATCACATGCTATAGCTATACTATCAGGGGTCTATACATGCACTTGTATGCACTGTGGCCTTGTGCTTCAGAACAGCCACATGCATCTCCCATGAATCTGCTTTGCACAAAATTCCGTCATTCTCAATGTGAAACAACAGGACTAGGGGGTTGACTCACTCAGGAAAATTCCTATTAAGACTATTATGTTTTTATATTGAAAATGAATGACTGGTTTAGAAATGGATTAATACATGCTGATCGACTCCTGAGGGCCTAATTACCAGCATCTAGATTAGGTCGATTGGATTCATTGCACTTTTGATGACTAGAGGTTTTCCATAACAGAATATTTTTTTAAGCTATTTTTTTCTAAAGTTCAAAATGTTTAATTAAAGAAAATAAATGATAGTTGTAGTTGTATTAGCCATTAGTTATAAATTATAGTTGTAGTTGTATATTAGCATTGGCAGGTCAAAATCCATGAAAAATCAACAACTGGTATCGGCTCAGAAAATGGATAGTGTAGCCATCAACAGCTCTAAGGTATTCTTAGGTGCCAAGAAACACAAGGTGACACAGCATGCATGGCCAGTGCACTCATTTGCTAATAAGTGCAGCAGGACTAGGCTGGAGCTGAATCATGCCTAGTGACTGCATGTGTGTCATATGAGCCCCTGAAGTGTCCCAGCCCAGAGTGGCAGAGGCGTCTCCGCTGGCCCGAGGCTAGCCCTCCACAGCTCCCCTTCCCCAGCAGCCAGCCAGCACCCAGCCGGCACCCAGCCAGCCTTCGCCTAGGAACACCAACAGGAAACAGCGGAGTGGGAGTGGGAGGGGCTTCCCATCCTGTCTCTGTTTTTCTAGCGCCTCCTTTTCAGAGAGAAAAACAAGCCCTACTTTCCACAGGCACTCTGGCACCAGAGCAGTCGGGAGAGGCAGCACAGAGAAGAGCTGAGAGCAGGAGTAGGAGAGAGAGAGAGAGAGAGAGAGAGAGAGAGAGAGAGAGAGGGAGAGAGGGGCCCCGGGGGGGTGCCCTGCGTACCTGGATGCAGCCCAGGTGTCCGTGCTGCGCGGCCACGTGCACGGCGCTGTTGCCCTGCTGGTCCAGCTCGTCCAGGGAGATGCCCTGCTCCTGCATGAACTGCAGCAGCCACAGCAGGATGCGCTCCTGCACAACAAGCACACAACACACAACAATCAACTCCCCAGGAAAACAACAGCATGAAGGGAAAATACAAACAATACTGCACTCAAGCAAGAAAGACAAAAACAGGAAGGTCAAAGAAGAACCGCATCATTAAATGAAAATACTCTAAGAGGGTAATGCCCCGTTCAGAATAAATTCCCCTTTTAAAGAACAAAAACAAAAACAGAAGAATAAAATAAAATAATGACCCAGTCAGAGGAAACCAGAAAAGATGAGAATAATATGGCAATGAGACCAACCCCTCAGCAGGGATCATAATGCAGAGACACTGTCTTTACATCACCCATGGATGGATGGATGGGTAGATTTATGTAAATAAAGATCAAGCTAGATTGACCATAGATGAAGCTAGATAGAAATATTACATACAGTATTATTTAATGTTGACCATAAAAGAAAGCAAAACAGAAGTCTGGTGTTCACATGTGGGAGCAAAGTGCAGTTTTGCAGGTTGTGCAGCAGTGTGGGCAGTGTGAGAGCAGGACAGTGTGCAGTTGTAGCCCAGCACAATGACTCAGATTGGGTTTCCTCTGGCCCAGCACAAACTCTATTGGACAAAATGGCATCAAATTCCAGCTCAGGTGCAAAAGCTCCTCCATATAGGCGTGCTCTGTCCTCACATCAATACTTAAAGGAATGTACCGGAGTGAATTCAAGCATAGCCCTGTTGAAAGTGCTTGCTAAAGGCGCTAGTTAGCGAGTGGAACAAAATAATTTGGTACAGCATAAGCCGAACGCGAACGCATAAGCAAACAGGCACTTTACACTGAATCAATGGGACCTGACTGTTGGAAACCGAAAGTAAGATCTGAGGTTCCATTGACTCAATGGAAAGTGTTTCGCATTCGCGTTAGGTCCATGCTGTTCGAAATTCTTTCATTTCATGCGAAATATATTGCTGTTAGAAGGCTCGTGCAGCAGGGCTATGCTTAAACTTACTCCGGACTTATACTTTAAGAGGGACACCAGAGCCTGCCTGCCTGCCTACAGCACACACACCCCCCCACCCCTTGAGCATCAGCTTCTTTCCACACACCCAGTACTGGTGGCCTGCAACCCTGTAGCTCTCACACAGAGGAACCACTTAGCTATCAGATGTGAGGGACTCAAGTGCAAACTGCTCCTTTTGAAGTGTTCAATTCTTCAGATGCGAGTCAAGTGTTCAATAAATGTCCTGCAGTGTAACTGGCTAATGCATGAGGAGACAAATGCTCCAGATCAGTACCAGCCAATCACAGACTGGGTTTGTTCCCCAAGCCCGCCTAGCCAGTGGGCCAGAGACACACACTGCTGATGTGTTACATATAGGCCGTCTTTCAAATTATTCTTGTTTGCCATAAACTGACTAAACTAGACGCACTACTGGCGAGTAAGATCAAAGAGTAGCCTATCGCAACTCTGTGTCGCTCTGGTGTCATGCAATCAGGATCGCACTTCAGGTTTTGACTGTCTCATCTGCCATTGGATCCAAAAGGATATGGGGTTTTTGTTTGATGACTGATGACTAGAAGAAATATCTACCGACCAACCGTAACAAGTTTCTGATTGTGATTATACAGCAAACACAATATATTTCTAAGGATGGCCCTATCTGTCAAAACACTTTGTCTGGCATTAAGAGCAAACTACATTTCTTATAGGCCGACATTTCACAAATAAAATTATTCTTTAAACTTTCAACTACTCCAACTTACTTAACACTATTGTGGTATTAACACTGTATGCTTTTTAGAACAAAAGAGTCCAAAAACTTCTAATAGAACAATTGACTAAATGAAATGAAATTAGTGTTGGGGTCATGAGGGGTCTTTGGGAAATGCACTCCTCCCTGAGGGCTCATTGGCCCAATTAAGTCTGAGAGCCCTTTAGCTAGAGCACTATGCAAATATGAGCCTTTACAGTCTAGGATGTACAGTATACTGCCCATCTCCCTGTAACTTCATAGTCATGCTGGCTTATTCTGGTTGGCGCTTTACGACACATTGCTTTGGGTGGTGCTCACCTGTCCGTAGCGGGCTGCATAGTGGATAAGGCTGGGGTGGTCCCGTGTGCAGCTCAGCTCAGCGATAGCCTCCGTCTCACTCACCATCCAGCGCACACACTCCAGATGGCCATTCTACACACACACACACACACACACACAGAAACAGGTTCAATATATACTGTACATATCTGAACACTGGTGGCTACTGTACGTGGGAGAGCATTGAGAATTGTACTGTAGTGTACTGAGTGTCAGAGCTGCTGTGCTGTGCTGTGGGTGAGGAGAGGAGAGATAAGGAGAGGCTCACCCGCACTGCCAACCCAGCCGGCGTGAGCTGCTCATGGTTGCGCTCCGTCAGGCAGTCCTCGCCCATCAGGGAGGTGAGGTGCTGCAGGCAGTCGGCGTGGCCATGAGAGGCCGACACGTGAAGGAGGTTACTGCCCTCCTCGTCCCGAATCAGCTCCAGGTTATCAGCAGCCAGGTGGGGCTGGAGGGACAGAGAAGAAGGAAACACAGCAAACCACTTAACACACTTAGTCCTCTGGAGCAATAGCAATATGTGTGTCTACTGCACAGAAACCCCTCAGCAGGCCCTCTGGAATAGGAGTATACTGTATGTGTGTGTGTCTACTGCACTAGAATTAATCAAAGAATCATGATGAAGTTTTGCACTGAATATTAAAAAAGTATGATCTAAATCTAATGTTACTACTATCAGAAGTGGAACTCGGACAGGTTTCAGAGTTAGGTTTGTGTCTGCACTAAGCATGTGATTGCTCCGATTAGCAGGGAATCACAAGGCTCACTCAAACATTTTTCACTTGATTTCATGTGAAAGTTCAACTAAAGCCTTTTTAAACTCAGAAAATGGAAGATAAATCACTATGAAGGCCTAATCATGCTACCAATATAGGTCAAAAATAGTCATGATCATGATTTTTGCCATAATCTTGCAGCCCTGAGTCTGACAAAGTTTAGAATTCCTCTGTTGATCTGATTGAAAATAGATTGTGACATGGCATTTGGTCAGTCTGGAAAACAAAACAGCCCAAAGACAAAGCCAATGTAAACACAGACTCCAGTCAAGAGTTGCGTTTAGGGGTTGGCCAGAACCAATTAAATTGGCTCAAAGCTATGGTGACTGGCAACACAAACGCTACGCTTAAAATGGAATTACGCTGACATTCCAAACTGTTTATGGTGATTTTAGGACATGTTCAGCCCACACTTCAAGACAGATGTTCTAATATGAGCTATACACATTATACAATAGATGTACATTTTTATCTGATATTTGTGGTATCAAAACTTAGGGACCAACTAGGAATGCAATAATATGTGTTGATTTTTTCTACATTCCAAAATTCCTCTGGCCATCTACAGACTAGATTCTGGGCAGACTTAAGGAGTAGTTCAGCTATTTAAAACAGCCAAAATAAATGAGCCACTCTGGAAATTCACAAACACATTAGTCAGTGTGGCGGAAACTCCCTTCAGTTTAAAGTGCGGGCAGGCAACAGCAAAGAAGGGCAAATGAGGGAGTTCACCAACCACTTGATGAGCTTGTTAAAATGTGTGGTCTCCTCACCAGCAGTGAGATCTGTCCCTCTCGCACAATGTTGATGATGTTCTGGCTCTTCTTGGTCTCCTCGTCACACTCCCCATACGGCCTGGAGCCCCCCCAGGCCTTAGACGTCTCCTGCCTGCCCAAGGAGCCTCCTTGCAGGGGGAACAGGACAGACTGACTCCCTGATGCTGCATCTGAGCCGGCCTTCAGGGCCTGCACCTCAGGGAACGGCCTGCTTCCTGTCAGAGTGCCCCCATCTGGCGTGGAGGTGCAGTGCAGGGCGGCGGCTGAGGAAGAGCACACGGGCTGGAAGGCACCCGTGGGCGAGCGCAGGAAGTCGGGTTCCATGGATTTGGATTTGCGCAGGTCGGGCCACTTGACGGGGGACAGGACGCAGAGCTGGGGGCCTGCGGCGGTGCTGTCACTCAGAGGCAGGGTGGAGGTACGGCTCAGGCCCAGGCTCCTCTCACTGCCGCCCCCACCACCACCACCACCCCCACCACTGCCACCGCTGCTGGTGCTGCCCACACCTCCAGCACTGCCCACGGACCCCCCAGCCCCACCCAGAGCCCTGCGCTCAGAGCCCACCCTGGGCAGAGTGGCCATCTGCTGGCTGGACTTGATGTAGGGCACGTCCAGGATCTCATCCATATCCAGGTCATAGTGCTCCAGCTCCCCCAGCAGAGCTCCTGCGTTGCCCGCGCTCATGCGGGGCTTCACACCCTGGGGCTCGCTGGCAGATGGCGCTCCCATCACCACCTGGCCCGCCTTGGCCACGTTCACCTCCTCTTTGCTGCGCTCGCCATTCTGCAACGGACCCTTGCCTTCCGCCTCGCTGTCCGGCACCTCAGGCTGGTGTTTGAGCGGCGAGACTCGCTTGACCGGACGGAACTTGCTGTAGACGTCGGCGATGCCGGTTGGTTTGACGCCAGCCCCATTGTGCGGCACACCTCGACTCCAGTTGATGGCTGGGGCTGATAAGACAAACACACACCAAAGCCCAAGTTCATTTCTAAAACATCCAAAAACTCCCACACTGTCTGTGTCTATGTGAATGTGTGTGATGAGTTACTATGTGTATGTGTATGGGTGTATAATTTTGTTTTCTAAATAAATTATGTAGCACATGAAGAAGGCGCGCACGCATGCACACACACACACACACACACACACACACACACACACACACACACACACACACACTATTGTTTTACCTAAATGCTTCCAAGAAAACGTCACAGGAGACCTAGACTTATTAATGAGGTTCTTCATGTCTCATATAAAACCAAGAACTTTATTCCTGTGCGCCTTCCAAGAACAAATCCATCAAATACTGTATGTAGGCAACCCAAAAAGTTTCCCATGGCTCAAGTAGTATATACTCCCCGCCCCCACTCCCATCCCCACTACCACACAGGTGTCCTCTACCTTGTCTTTCTTCGTTCTGTCCATCGCTCCGTCTGCACAGCTCTGGAATGCTCTTGGCTGAGTACTAGAGGGAAAAAAAAACATCCGGGTTTCACATTCATCACTTTATCCACATGAACCCCTAAGGCTACTTTGATAAGCCTAATGCTCTGGAAATATTTTAAACCTCTTGTTGAACATGTCTCTGTTTTATTGAAATTGTGTAGTTTCATGATGGAACACAATGCTGTTGACTTGAATGCTACATCAGTATCAGACTTAGCCGAAGTGAATCAACATGTAGTCCTGCTGTTTTACAGTGCTAAGTGCAACATTGCTAAGTGCTGTATTGATTGCCACCACAATGACCGAATTTCGAGCAACGGAGACCAAGATGGCAGCTAACGATAACAGAATGGGGCATGCTAAAATAAAACCTAATTTTGGTTTTGTTTTGACATGCCCTTCTCTGTTACCGTTAGCTGCCGTTTCGCTATTTCAGTCTTGCTTGCTAGCTATTAGGCCTACTGTAATAGCACTGTAATAACATCAGGGCTACGTGTTGATTCACTCTGGATTGTTGCTTTAAGTTAAATGAAAAATTTGAATTGAATAAGCCCATATCCCCATTCTTTGACGCTGCCAAGTGCTGCCAGTAGGTACAACATACAATGTAAACTAAATTTGCAAAATGGCCGCCATGACTAACTGATGAGGGCAAAGGCAAACCAACCTTCCTTGCCATCATCAGTTATTAGCAATGGCTGCTGTTTCACTCTTTTGTCTAGCTTGTACCAAACTCAGTCATTTCCATACCTACTGACAGTACTTAGCTACAAGTTGATTCACTGTGAATAATCCCTTTACACTGCGCAGCCTACAAGTGAGATGGGAAAGTGTTTGTTATAACAGGCCCAAGTGCATGGCTGCTCATGGGGTTTCATCTGTAGTCATGCCGGGCTGACCTTTGCTCTTTCTTTTTGACAGACTGACTCGCTCGCTCACCCCTCTATGGAGCTTAGTGTGACTGAACTCATGAAACTGGAGAAAAATGTAGAGCTATTCTAGAAAGGCACCCAGCTCTCAAGTGTGACATGCCACAGCTGCTGTTCTTTGCTTTAGTTTGGACTCACAGCTAAGTCATCACTGAAGTCAATCTCGTCCAGATCCAGGTACTCTGGGACGTCCATGTCCGGCCAGCATTCTGGCCTCCCGCCACCCGGGAGAAAGCAATCTGCACAACAACAGAGAAGGAGAGATGCAGACGGACAGACTGACAAGAATTCTAATGTCACATATTTGACCACACACAAAATAATTATCCATTCAACATTCCTACATTCAAAAATGAATAAAAATGTGGGTTAAAATCGGATACATGTAAAACATGTAATAAATTACGAAACTTCCTAATAAAAAAACAAATTAGCCTATTAGTAAAGCCAAGGGAGTTTTTCCTTGCCCCTGTCACTCAAGGATGCTCCCCCTGTACTGTCTGTAAAGCGCCGCGAGACAAGGCACTGTATTTGAGCGCTCTACAAATAAAATTGAATTGAATTGAATTAAATCACCAAAACTTAGCCTAGCTACAGGTTCACAATTAACAAATCAGTAGCCTTGTGTGAGAGCGGAAATGCAGTAATTTGAAGGCTGCCCCATGACCAGTATTTAATCAGATAGGCTTTTACAAATCACCATTTAGAATGGGCTTTGCAGGACGTGCCCTTTCCATAGAACGCACATGGAGTCTGAAGAGGGAGAAAAGAGGGAATGGCAATAAGAAGGCCTTGAACATGAGCCAAGAATTGTTTTGTTCTTATTCAGACTTGGACACATTAAGAAGTAGGCCCAGGCAATGGGTTAGTGTGTTAATGTTTGTTTCACTTGTTCCCCAAAAGGACTAAATATTTCAGTGAAGTGGGCTAGTGCGTGACCTAACACTTTAATCTGATGAACCACAAACACAACAATGGCTGTTGTTCTTGTGCAAACCTCAGGGTTGCATGCAGCTGCTATGAACAATCAGTTGCCCTTGCCTTTATATGGTTGGGGGTGAAACAATATCCAGTTACGCTTATTTCATGATACATGGGGTACAAGCAAGTTAATCAAAATGTAAGCATGAAAAGTTACAAAATAGACATGAAAAGTTGTCTTTAAGAATGTACTCGAAGCTCTGGAAGGAATATAGGGTTTGAATGTCAAATTAATTAAAAACGCATACATAGGTGTGGTAGAATGGAGTTGCCCTGGACGAAAAAAATGGACCAGCATTTCCTGTGGAAAAAGAACACTGGGGCCAGCATTGTGTGAAGAACAAGTGGGTGCAGGAGTTAGAGAAGACCAAAACTAAAGCTAAAATTAACATTGCACAATTAAAACGGAAGACATTCAAGGCACAGTTTGATCAGCAACTGGACTGAATTACGTTACTGGCCTTTGTGTTGACAAAACTGAAATTTCAATGCCAGCGTCCTCGGTGACAGTCAGCTGATGAATTGAATGACACTGATGGGAATGCAATGGAGCAAAAGAACAAATCGGCCAACATTTGATACAAAAATGTCAATTCAATTGCAATGTTTTCCCATGGTTGGCCATATTAGCTTGAATCGGTAGGGTTTTCCAAGTATTAATAAAGGTATAATTACCGTTTGGACAAACACATCAAACCAAGGTGGGACTCGCTTTGTTAGCGTACCTTCACGGCCCGGACTGGCTGGCCTCCTTGATAACAAGTAGCCTATTTTGTGAATGTTAGCGTAAACGCCAATTGAGATGGGGTAGTTTTGCTGCGAAATCTGAGCACAGGTTTCTTAAAACGCCTCTGCGATAGCTAGCATGCTAATACAAATGTATCAATTCGAAACAGTAATTATCATACGATGTGCTATGCATCCACAAGGAACAAAATTCACGTCAACTGTTTTATAGATATTGATGATTACTAATGTTTCCTAACGACCCGTTTCGCTCAACACCATGGGTTTCTGGTCTGGGAGCGAGTCTTGCTTGCCAGCAACCATTGGTTATTGTTCGCGTGGCTAGCTTTCCTTGAGCCATAATCATTGTTGTAGCTAGCCACTATCAACCTATTTGTTGGTCCGAAGGAATAGGATCAAACCAAAAAGAACGTCTTCATCAGTAACAACTAGCTAATGATCGTAGAGTTCTTTTTCATAAATACCTCAGCCAATGTGATTGGCGTTGATTCCTTTTCTTCGTCCACGCTATTGTCAAACAATCTTCCAGCTGTTCTCCTAAATGTTTAGCTGGAAGCCAAGGAATTTGACATGGGGAGCTGTCGACGCACCGTTATTCAAGGAGCTCTAGAGGATCTGGAGAGCATCGCTCCTTTGGAATGGGTGTCCCTCTAGTGGTACGACTCCCAAAGTAGCCTACTCTCCACCTATGCTTTCCTCCTTCCAAAAGTAAAAAAAAAATAGCATTAAAGAAAATACCTCAACTAAACAATGGAATCTCATCAATGTCTTGGTTCTAGCCGCTGAATAACAAAAATGTAACTCCAAAGTTAATCACACGCGCTCTCACTAACACAAATTCAGAATATTTTAAAGTGTGAATTCTACCACTAGATGTCGGTGTAGTTCAACTTCAGAATATGGGGATGGTATGGAGTCCTGTGAAGGTCTTCAGGCATGATAAGTAGCACCTACAGAAAGAAACCACCTAAACTGGAGATCAATTTATAGAATGCAAACTGCTTTTGTTAGATTAATGTGATGAATGTTAAAGAAATTAAAAAAAATCTTTCTCCGTTTCTATTCACTAGTTGGACTGATTTTTTTTTGTAGCCTATTTGGAAGGCCTATATATTGTTGTATTTGCATTGCCGTTTCTTCTTATCCAGCCTATTGTTGAAGTTGTGTATAATGGAGGCCTGACTTGTAGCCTAGGTCTATTGTAGACTAGGTACACACACACACACACACACACAAACATTCACACAAATCAGATGTTGTTGTTGTAATCAGGTGATAAGACAACCCTGATTTTAGGGGAGAATCCCCGACTTTGGTAGCCTGAGCCTGCCCATACTTCCTGTCACTGCATGACGAGCAGGCTGAAGGAGGCAAGCTTATGATGACTCTGTCCAGCTTTGTCCCATAACATTGATAGAAGTTCGATAGGCTAACATTTGATAGATGTTTAGATACAATGCTAGCTTTACCAGACCACAGTTCATTTCTGAACGTGGTTGCACAAGCCAGGCTACAACTTTGGTAAAATACAAGAAAACTCACTTTGACCCCCGATTTTCAAAGCCAGAATATCACTTATTTTAATGATATTCACTGTAGAAATAGGAATGTCCCCAGCTCCCAAGGCAAATTCAGGGAAACGTCCCCAATTTTCATTTGAGAGTCTGGTCACCCTATAATGTAGGCCATGACATGTCATTTCCACTGTGTTGCCTACTCTAGGCCTACCCTACCATGTTTCTAGGCCTACACCATGCCCCAAAATAAAGCAAACCTACTTTATAAATATAACCCTGACAGAATTAGTTTCAATAGTCCCCTACTACCCTATAGCTAAAAAAGGCTTTATTTAACAAAAAGTAGACCTATTTGCCTAAATCTCAGACACACTGTTAGATGCTGTGGCAAATCCTTGTAGGGCACTTACTGCGTGCATGCAAATGTTTATAAGTCACTGTAACTTTATTTGTGTATCCACTGAGGGAAACCTATTCAGTGGTAATAATATCGAACATGTTACATGTACAGGACAACTGAACCTTGAAGGTTAGCACTTAGAGATACCAGGATGGGTGGTGACATGGTCTGTATTCTACTGTGTTGATAATAAGAAGAGAATTGTTAAATGGACTAAATAGGTTGTTTAAAATCAAACACAAAATTCTAGCTCTAAATCAGTGCTGATGTGTGGCCCATCTCTTGTACCAATGCACACTGTTGTAATGAAACCAGCACACCGCCCTCCATTCAGCAACACTATGAGATGGGGAGAATTCCCTGATGCGTGCTCACGTCTGCTGAGGGCTCTCTCTCATGGCCTATTTGATTTCCTCTCTCCATTCAGACTGCAGCCACTTGGAGCCGCATCATTCATCCAGTCAGCATCATCGTCATATAATGGCTGCTCATGATTTGATCAGGTCAAGGATAAATAAAACCCCCACAGTCTAATCCCATTACACACTTAGATCATGAAAACACAAATGGACAATACACTGTCAGAACAGTCTTTATTCAAGTATTCATTTCATGATAGCACCAGCATCAATAGAAATATGTTATACATAGTTATCTTGACAGGTAAGAAAAGATGATGTAGAGATATATAAACATTGCTAGGCTGCATGTTACTGTTTGAATTACTTAGTCCAACAAAATCAGAATGCCATGCAATCATTCGTAACTTTATTAAAGCAGGAGTCACCTTACAATAAAATCTACAACACAACAGCTTTCCATCTACACTGTGATTCTTGATTGGTATTATACTTAGCCAGCCTATTCTAGATTTGTTAGCTACATTAATTCAAATAAAAATATGATCACAAAAATATTGTTTGCGAATAAACAATAAATACACACAGGATGTAATTCCTGATGAAAATAAGAGTGAAGGTTATCCTTTCAAATGTTTGTAAAAGATAACAATTGTAATGTAACAAAACATTGTGTCTTTGGTGTCAAGTCCCTTTTCATATATTTTATAAACATTAGATGCTTTTATCATAGTTGCAGCAAAAAATGCTAAGTTGCCTGCAATGTCTTGGTAGTAATGATTTACTAATAGACATTACTCCTCAGAATCCTACCCTTCTTCTGATAGATCTTCAAGAGGTAGTTTTTTTTTATTTACTGAAGGCAGTTCAAGACTTCAAAACGTGTTCCGTTCAAAATCTGTTCAAAACATGAATGTATTACAGAACAGCTGTATGTACAGTATGCATTTATCCCAAACAGGCACCACACATGCAGAATCTGCACACTAGAGCTATTCTAAGCATGCCTTAATGTTTGAAGAAAGGAAGTCAATTTGATATAAATAGCACATTTCTAACACATCAAGAAGGCACAACATGAGAAAATGAGTGTATTACTTACTGAGTTACATGACAGCCTGTTGCGTGGGCAAAGTTGCCTGTGTATTGTATATCACAGCGCACAACATTATTACTAAAGTCCGATTCCGGGACCTGGTAACCAGGATTCACAGTGATCTGAAACGCAAGGTTATATGTTACACAACTTTCCAACATTATATAAATGACTAGGTTCATTTGAAAACACTCCACAAGACACACAGTACTAGGTTTAATTGAAATAAATCGAAATCCAAACCTTCAGAATGTATTTTCCTGGCCTGACATCAGTGATATCAATCCATTGGCAGTCAATGTCTGCATTGTAGGTGTCATAACAGCCAGGACTCAATCCCTACAAAAGAATGTACCAGACCAATTACCCAAACATGAGCAAAGCTGAGGAATTCTAAGAACTATAGGTACTTCTACAACTTCAAATTATCAACACTGTCAAAGAAAAAAATAACCATATCTGAAACAATTGACACATCAGTGAAAACAAAACCCTATTGTTTTTGTTTTTATGCTTGTTTAGCCACATTTTGCATTGTGAAAATGTTTCCACTCCAAATGGGTGTTTACGTCAAAAGACTTGGAGACAAAGGCTACTGATTGTACAGGCGTGGCCACACTGGCCAGTGGATTATAGTGCAGGGCGGGGACAAGAGGCCTAATTGCATGCTGGGTAATAGCTACCTGGGTGTGAGAGGTGCAGGCGTAGCGGCGGTAGTATCCAGGGTCACAGGAGGTGTCCTCCAGGCAGAAACTGGCCTTGTGCCCCTCACCCACACGGGCCTGTGTGCTGGCATCCAGCAATTCATAGTGGCAGAACTGATCCATGCTGTGGAAGTGGCTGGATAGGGGCAGAGGTCATATGTCAACTATAGCCTACATTGTTCTGAAAAAATGAATTAAAGTTTCAAAAAGACAAATCCAAACATGAAGCCATTTGAGTGCACAAAGATGAAGGCCAGGGGGGAGCAAAGAGAGCGCATGGTGCAGAGGGAAGAGGGACCTTGGATATGGGGTCACCACTGTGTCACTCACCAGACCATTTACCTCCTGCAGGCTTTTATGAGCACCTTTAATAGATGGCTTAGGTAACCCTATAAATTCCGCATGACAGAATCTCATAATAAATCACCTTTATGTGAAGGGGCACATACTGTATACACATGCACACACATAATATACACATGCATGTACAATAGGTACCTGTGCGGGAGAGAGGAGCTCGTAGCTAAATGATCTTTCAATAGGGTTACATTTTGAATATTTCACTTAGAACAATTTTTCTTGCCACCAGTAGAAGAGTGTAGGGACTGCAGGGCTATTGGCTGTAGCAGTGCTTCTGTCCCTAGCGGAGGCTCAAGCAGGCGTGGGGAGTGTGCTGCTCTCGGGCAGCTGGCTGGAGCCTGACATTTGGGGAGACCACAGGAGGAAACAATCCCCCATCTGTATGCTACTCACTGGACTATTCTCTACCACCAACAAAGCCTAGCGTGTGAGCTGCATTTTAAAAGAGCTCCCCTCAGGCTAAGCAACCTGGATGGTTCCCATGCAGTGTGTGGGATCTGGTGCAGAGGTTTATTATGAAGCACATGAGAATGCTGTGCTGCTAGCAGGACTGTGTCCACTCACTTGTGACAGCTATGCCACTCCCAGGCGTAGCGTGGTCGGCTTGGCCGGAAGTCAGCGCTGCCTTGGTTCTTCACGCGCCCTGGGAAGCGCAAGAGCACTCGCGTGTCATAATCTCTGGCCGATGCCGCTGAGCTGTTGAAATAATGATTGGTTGTTGTCAGCAGATTTCCTTTTTATATTTTTCATATTTCACTTATGACAAAGGTGGAATTGCTCCACCAATCAATATGCCAATTATAACATGACATTCTATAAGATGCCCACATAGACAATTGAGATCATGACATTAGGTGTTCCCTAAGGATATCCCTAAGCAAACCCAGAACATATACACACACACACACACACACACACACACACACACACACACACTCAACTCAAGTGCTATATATTTTCATAGTATATCACGTTTTTTCCTTACCTGGCAAGACAGTTTTCCTCAGCAGCACATCGAAGGTTATACATGGAGGATCGCTGTACATAAGTAGATATCTGGACGTAATATGGATCAGGCACTAAGTCTGGGAGACCTGTTCACAATTGATAGCAAATCAAAAACGACAGAAGCACACGACTCTGCCCTGTCCTAATTCTCAATGTTTTTAAAAGCTAAACAACACAGTTTAGCAGAATTAGACATGAAAGAAAATGTTACCGTGCTGGACAGAGTTTGACCGACTCTCGACCTCCGAGGTCCTAGCTCTCGGCCGAAAATAAGCGTCGTAAAAGTTGTAGTAGGGATTGGTATAGGCCTTGTATGGATCATATGGGTCATCACCGACCATCCTGTCTTCATGTCCAGTCGTAGAACGCTCTGTGTCTGTGTCGCTTTGTCCATGAGGTGATCTCACGTGCGTCGCTTCTCTGTTAAAGCCCTGCGTCCTGACAAGTGGCCGTCTTGGAGAGCTTCTTGACTCTTGGTTTTGCGCATGGATGGAGGATGAACTCAGCGCCTCGGATGTATCGTTATTGTCACTGATTACTACAACGGGACTGTGGGGACCAGATTCGCGCGCTCTCAAAGCCGATGGAAGATATTGAGAGCCCTGACTGAACAAACTGAAGACGCGTCCGTTGTTTTCCCACCGGAGACGCGGTCTGATCGCCCGACTTTGCGCATCTCTTGGCGCGGAGTTCGACTGTGCAATTATAGTTTGAAAAATACAGCAAATGAAGCAGAATAGTGCGTATGAATTTGAAAAAGCGTTAACGGATAGTATCTTCATTATGACAAACTGTCAAGTATAAATTATTTAGATTTAATAGATTAAAAATATGATCAACTAGAAGTGAAGTACTATTAAGCAAATCTAACGTCGGCTACATTGAATCGGGTACCACGGCGAATACCAACAATCATGCTCACGTTTTCCTCGTAGGCTCTAATGTGCGGCATACACAGAGGAGGGGTCACAGTTTTAAAGTTTCTGGACCGGTTACAAGGTTACACAAGTGAAATTGGCACCTCCGGTTTGTGAAGCTGTGATGCTTGTAGGCTACTATGTGCTCTGCTTTCAGATGTTTTCCATGCCATACACTTAAGTGTTAAACTTTGCAGGGTTCATGACAGAGTCTAGAAATGCTTCTAATTAGTAGAAGGCCTATACGTTATATATTGTCTTAGGCAACACTTCCGTCAGTATCTTTAGTAAGATTATGAGAAGAGTTATCTTCTAGATAATACAGATATCATATTTCAGTGATTGCTTTTGATATTGTACTGATGTCAAATGGAATATCAATTAATCTTATGTATTGATAAGATATTTGTTGATTTTTTTGTTTTTATTCAGCGTATGGTAGGCTACTCTCTTTCCAGTTGTAGGCTACCTGCAGCAGGGAGAGCTGCTGCACACGATGAGGGTTAATGAGCTCGGTTGGGCTCTGATATTCATCCGCAGTAAACAAGCAGTAAAAACAAATATTCCACCGCCAACACTGCGTGAGGTGGCCCTGCATGATCCCACTAAGGACAGATTTACACTTTCCAAATGAGTTCTTTTTTTTCTATATGGCTTCAGTTTCTCTCAAAATCGAGAACCAAATGTTTTGTGGTTGCTTAATTTCGATGAATGTCCGTTTATTTGTGGTTGTAGATATGCAATTTCCTATTTTATGAGGAGAAGGTCTTTATAGATTTTGCAATCACCACACCAAATTGAGCACAGCCACTCATTTGTTATATTAGACACCACAAGATAACAGTTGACCACATTTGGTGGGCCTCTAAAGGGTTTTTAAGTATTGCATTGCATGATCATGATAACCTTGTCATAGACCAACCCCTTGATCTACATTTTCCTATAGCACAGACTAGAGGGACTGGGCATTTGGCTACTGAGAAACAATTGTCTGCTAAAGATGTTTACATTCAAAAAGACTGGATCAGCCCTTGACTCAGCCCTATAGTATTCTTGCACTGCATCCACAAATCCTCCTTCTGTTCGCTGATTGGCTGATTGAAGTGCCTCCTGACAAAATCAAGGTCACTGGGACAAATCCCAGACGGAGAAATGAAGGGAGATGAGAATCGAGTGGAATTGCATGGAAGGCATGGCTAGGCTGTCATGGTGATAATGGAAAAGAAATCTTCCAAGAAATCTGCAACCTTATTGTTGCAAATGCATATCAAACCTAGCCTAGAACTCTAGACATACCATAGCGGTGGCAAATAGATTTTCTCAGCGGTTACATCTAGCCATGAGCCCTAGGTTGTACTCAGACATCGGTGGTGTTTATCCAATCACCACGCTCTATGTTGTATTCAGAGATCAGTGGTGTTTAGCCATTCATAACGCTCTATGCAGACAGGAAGTCGTAGGTTAGACTTAGCATTGTTTGAATATGTTCGTTGCTCTGATTGTTTTTAGCCAGAACCAAACAAATCACCCTCAATGGCTATTGTCCTACTGCTATCCAGAGGCAGTTTGTACGATTCTGCCCCAAGGTTCTATCCATTGCTGCCAGGCTATACATTTTATGTTATAGTGTGGCTTGTCAGGCCATCAACTGGACACTCATCAGCCATCAACTGGACACTCACAGAAGCTGTGTTGAGTTGGGGTTGCACCATTGGAAGGGAGGGGGGATAAATAGTTGTCTTTCAAATCCCCCTGTAACACAATGCAGCCGGATAGTGCTACCACTGACTAGAGCAAAAACAAATTCCGTTCTTCACAATGGTCTAGCCCATAGGTTCTCAAAGTGCGGCCCGGGGGCCAGTGTGGCGGCCCGCGATGTATCATAATATCTGTAAAACTGTAGGCCTACATTGCTTTGAAAGAATTAAAATTAATCTCCATTTAGTGTTGTTTAGTGGCATCTATAGGCATTATTAATTTATTGCAATAGTAGCCTGAACTGTTGATATGCAACCTGGTCATTACAATGATTACAAATGGGATTTTTTTTTCTCCCCCTGCCCCTTTTGCGGGCCTCAGTTCAATGTTGGGTCCCTAAATTGGCCCTCATGTATCAAAACTTTGAGAACCCCTGGCCTTGCCAGTTCTGTGTCACAACATTTGCTGCCACAGGGCTGTCCTGTCTAGATATCTAAGCTAGATTTCTTAGCTTAATACCAATGTCTAGTCAAAAGTTCATGTCATTTCATAGTCCAACTGGAAATACCCATACTGAAAAAAATGTGTTAAAGGAGACATAGAATGGAAAGCCACTTTTACATTGGCTTTGATGAATTAAGAGAGGTTGTGCATGGTCAAAGAGCTATCATGAACATGAGGCATGGTTCTGTCCTCTTTCATATGGAAATCATTTAGAAATAGCCACTAAATCATGGGCGAATTAGAACAAAGAACTTATTTTACTGCTGCATGTACAGTATGAACTTCACACTGGAGGCCTCAAAGTTTAGCTTGCTTCCAGTCCACTCATGTGCAACATGAGCTTGAGGTTCAGCTCTGGCATGAGACTTCATCGCTCCTACAACATGTCATCCTTGCCAAGTTTCTATTAAACTGCAGCACAGTGAGGATGTGCTCACATCTTCATTTCTCCTGTGCTCTTTCTGCACCTGAGTCAGTGATACAGTCAGATCAAGTAGTAGAGATAAAGAAAAAGTGCAGTGGCAATATGTGCTCAGGCCGAGCATGTTGTAAATGACAAAAGCCATCAGATGCTTTTAGAAAAATGTTGCAGGTTTAGTGTAGAGTGAGTAAAGACTGCTCTCTGAAGCGAAGCACCTGGCATCAATTTGTCATCATGTCCTCCAGCCACGTGGCGTGGCTCTGGTCTCCAAGCCTCTGCCTCAGCTGAGCTCCATCTCCAACCACCCATGTCACAGAGCAATACAACTATCAAGCTACATTCTGTACATTTCTATACTTCTGGTATACAGGTTTGCAGTGATGGTTTTGTACACATCTACATTATGTACTATGTTTATGGTGAACTGTTTGATTTTCATTCAGGTTTGAGACCAATGGATCAAAACCGAAGCTCTTTCTTCTTCTTTCAATATGCACTGTATCATTTTCTTGCATTTTCCAACATCACCACCTAATTGCAGTGTAAGCTCCTGAGAGGCCACGGCCGGTCGGAGGTCTACAAGCTCATTTTGCACATTTAGCGGGGAGTTCTCTTCATCTTTCTTGCATATCAATTTATCTCTCTCTCCCGCATTCTTTATGTGTAAACCAACATTTTCATTTCTGTGTTCAGCCCATCCCTTAGATGTTACCCACCACAATCCCTCTAACAGACTAAATGAAAGAGGCTTTGCATGAGAACATTGTGAAAGAAGTAGCAGCCAACTGCTTGGTGAGGACCATAGACAAAGAGGACTTGCCACTATGGCATTATAAACAGTAGCAGATCTACTGTAGTAGACCAGGCATCTTGGTGGATAAACAGTTAGAATAAGCCTCAATGTAAACTCTTTAATCCACAGTTTCTTTGGAAATAACAGCATTTTTTTTTTCACTTTTTAGCATGTTTAGCCCCTTGTCTGGAGTGTTTAGGATGAAATAGAATCATCGACACCAAAATCTTTAAAGATTGCTCCTGTCTCTGATATTTGGCTCATTTAGAATCCCCCTTTTCTGCTTCAGAATGGCTTGCTTTGTGCATGTCCGATATTGTCCTTAAAACAACCTTAAACCTTTGTTTCAAAACATGTGCAGCTCACCAAGTGGTTAGTGGTGTCTGTTGATGTTCCAAAACAATTATCGTAGCGAAATACATTTGTGGTATTTTGAACATTCTGGGCTGGGACTATTTTTTTCAGCCTAGTAATCCCAACTAGCACAACAAAAAGACAAATAAAGCTGGATAGGAACTGTATTTCGCTATGATAATTGTTTTGGAACATCATGGGACACCACTAACCACTTAGTGAGCTGCACGTTTTGAAAATATGGTTTAGGGTTCATTTAAGGACATTATGGGACATGCACAAAGCAAGCCATTCTAAAGCAGAAAAGGGGGATTCTAAATGAACCACATATCAGACAGGAGCAATTGTCAAAACTGTGGTGTCAATGATTCATTCATCTTAGACACTCCAGAAAAGGGGCTAAACATGCTAAAAAGTGAACTTCCCTTTTAAATATACCAAAAAAAAAACACACATTCAATTTCATTTGTAATTAGTCTGTCTTAGTTGTTTGTGATTCTGAGTATGAACAGGTAATTACTTAACTCATGGACATTAGGAACTGGTCTTCAGGTGGAAATATAAAGTTTCTGTGACCACTTTCAGACCACATGTCAGTCTAAAAAAATTGGGTCAAGACATTTGTTTTATTTTGACGGATCTGAAATCAAACATCAATTAGGTGTTTGGTTATGGTGTGATGTGTGCAAAATGAAACCCAAAAATGTTTCATATTATGAGTTATAACTGGTAGATTTACCAATTGTGGTCATTACATAGTGTATCTGTGTACCACTTTCCTGCTGATAGCTGAACATGTGAAGTTGATCACTGTAGGCTACTGTGCTCCATCATGTTACAGGGTGATGATGAAAGCAACCAAAAGCTGCAAAAGTTCCTCCACTGAGAAGTTGATTTGTGCAGACGTGTTAGAAAGTGTAATGTAGGTGCTATGCTCACGTGCACTCTGTCACCAGCAGCCCGGAATTTCTGTGTTTAATTCAAAGGCTTTGAAACTGTGCTGAAAAAAAAGAAAGAAAAAAAAACCCAGGTGCCTTTAAATCCAGTGGTCTAACAGAAAAAAATGTTTTGTAGTGCAGTCACTTTTTAGTTTGCTGTCATTTGGAGGCCACATTTTACTACATTTTACTGTAAATCAGAGTACTTTTCATTAAAAAGAATATGATATAAAGGACAAGAAATAATGAAAGACATTTTTAAACGATAATGAAAGATAAGGAAATGGTGATACACTGTCCACCTAATTCATAGGCCTCAAGGAAAGGATAAGAAATAATGAAAGGAATTTTTAAAGGATAATGAAAGTGAAGGAAATACTCTCCACCTAATTGATAGGACTTAAAGGCAATCACTGCCAGCGGGTTTGCTGGAGCTCTAATGAGACTGTGAGAACACATAGGAGACATACATTACTTCAGCAGAGCGCTCCAGATGGCACCGGCCGGAAGGATGCATTTAGCTTCTCTCCTCCATCTTTACCATCTTTACTATCTTTTCTTTCATGCCAAAGAGTGGTGTCACACTCGTTGACTGGCATCATGATCTGATCACACAAATGTAATAGTTGCCGTTAACGTTCCATTTTGTCCCACAAGGCTATTTATCATGAATATACTCACTACCAAGCCACCTAGTCCATTGTTTGCCCCTCACACGCCACTGGGCTCTCTTAGCATCAAAACAATGTCACGTGCAGGTACATTAACAAGCTACTCAGGCTAAGGAAAAACTGAGAATCTACTGAACATTAGACATTTTATCACAGGGGTGTAAACATCAAAGGCCTGTGCTTTTAGCGCAGAGGGAGCGTTTCCTACCGCAGCTCCAGCAGGCCATGCACTCAATGCAATTAGTTGCAGGTGTGATGCTTATGCAGTAACTTTAACTGCCATCATAATGAGAGCGTGCTCGGCAGGGAGAGTAGAGAGGCATGCAGGCTGTAACCCGTGGCACCTATAAAGAGGGTGGAAAAGCAAGACACAATAGCCCCGTTTCTGCTATCAGCAGTCCCCATGCCGCTAAATGTGCAAATGATTTAGGGGCAGGCCAGAGAGAGGGGGGGGGGGGGACCTGCTGGGCCTTTATGGATTCCAAGCGGTTATTCTTTGTGGATGGATGGATGGATGGATGGATGGATGGATATAGTTGAAGGCCCATGACAAAGAGCTCTATACAGACATACAGATGAAGCAAACATTTATCCTTTAGACCAGTGGTCCCCAAATATTTTTCCTCAAGGGCCGAATTTTAGCAAGCATACGAAGCCAAGGGCCAACCCTGCAAACATTAAAAACCACGCGTTGAAAGGATGCTAGTTAGAACATCACAAAGTAGTCTTCTTTTAACCTTCTGCTTTCTTTAATGCACCTCAATAAACATATAGAGTATGATTGCCTGTATGAGGTCTGTGAGCATGTTTATGGAGAAAACTAAGTCAGATGGTGCTGCGGGTCACTCATTTGGTTCCTCTGGGACGGATCTGGCCCACGGGCCGCCATTTGGGGACCAGGGCTTTAGACGGCAGACATGATTTGAGTCTCCCTGTATGGGCAATAGACATATCCCATCACGTACTACATTGGGCCCCATACTAAAGGGCTTCATTGGAGATCAATGAAATTAAAAAGCAAACATACAGTTTGTTCAGCAGAATTGGATATTGCCCTGTTCAACTTCAATGCTTACTATTTATAAACTGTTTCCAGCCGTGCTGAAATAGTGACAGTGCTCTTATTGAAAGTGTTATTGGTGGCCGTGGCCCAAAATTCTATTCACAACAACCACGGATAAAAGGATCATTGATAAACTGAAATAATTCAAAGGCTATTTTGATCCTTATCCTGACACATTTATATAAACTCAATTATCAGTGGCAGCAGGACAGCAGCACATATGCCGTACTTGCCTCCATGCCAAACACACAGTAGCTGTTACAAAAGGCACGTCTTCAAGGCCTTTGGTAACACTAGCGGAAAACTTGCCAGCCTTGAAAAACAAACACTGCTTCCATCTTTTAGAGGAGGTGAAAAAGCAGAGGACTTAAATAGAATGGAGGTTTCAATGACAATTATAGGTTGTGTGTGAAGGAGTGAAACATCTATTCAGCTTTGGAAAGCACATCCTCCACTGAGAACACTTATGCAAAATTTAACCCTTCTAATGGTTCTCAACATGAAATGTACATTATGGCTCAGCAGATAGAGATACTGTAAATGGCAGGTGACAAGGTCTTGTCAGGGGGAAAAGAGATCTACCCAGCGGCATGTGTCACTCACTACTTCATGGTGCTGCATTATGTAGCCTAGTTATAAATGAATGAAATATAGCCTAGCCCTACATATCAACACGCAGTCAGACCGAAAATGTTGTATGTGTGTGTCTGTGTGTGCCTGTGTACAGTATGTAGATGTTTCACAGCAGTTCTCTTTGTAAGTTTGACCTGATTTTGGAGAGTGATTTTTATCCACCCTTGGCTTCCGGCCTGCTCTGTGGTTCTTCCTTTCTCTAGCTGATTGTATAGCGGAGAGATGCGGTCTCGGTAAACACTTTTAAGGCTTGGACTCCGCACCACAAACCTGCAGCGCTCATGAGAACTTGCAGGAGACACAGTTAGTCGAGCTGAAGCACTGGGGATGGACAATCCACTGTGTGGAGCTAAGCAAGGGCTCACATAGCATGTAGCCTGCTTCAGCTTTAACGTCAGCCATGACGGACATTTCAGCACATTTTCTATTGTGCTGTGCTGCCTTCCTTTGTTTGACTTTTGCCATATTAGCTACCTGGACAAGTAAAGTAAGCTGCTACAAGTACTGTATGTATCAGGTCACCCCAACAGTGAAACTGAGCTACCAAAGCTTTTCTCTCTTTTTTTTCATTTCCCACTATTCATTTCACAGAGGAAAGGACCATATTGCATGGTGATGAGCATTACCACTTACTAACACTGAAGAAACTATCGGCATCATACTCCTGTAGAATTCTAAAGAGGCCATTAAAAATGTACCATCTTGACTCCACCATATGTAGTGGCTGATTACTAACCAAGAGGCTTTAGGAAAGGTTTGCATATTAATCAAGAGAGATTCTTGCATACTAATCAAGAGAGTCTTTAATGTCCTTACTGAGAGAGAGAGAGAGAGAGAGAGAGAGAGAGAGAGAGAGAGAGAGAGAGAGAGAGAGAGAGAGCAGTGTCACACTCAGTTAAGACTTCAGGGGCCAGTCAGTGGGCTGCAGTGTTTTCTCCATCATGTGGGCACTGCATGGCAGGGCAAGGAGAGAGAACAGGGACTGATGTTGATGTTGATGATGATGATGATGATGATGATGATGATGATGATGAATAAGCCAAAGCCAGTCCAAGTGGCCAAGATGGGTGAGTCACTGAGTGGGCTTTCACACTTCCTGTCCCTCTCCCATGAAGCAGGAGACTAAACAGGTGCGCTCCCTGGGTGTTATTCCTTCATACCACCTGCCTGCCTACCTCCTCCAGTTTACCTACCTGAGGTGCAGAGTGTTGGAAACACGTAAGCAACTCATCCACAGGTAACTAAGAAAGACAACAGTTCCACTAAACTACACTGGTAGACTACACTACACTCTGACACTGTGTCCCCCTCTGGCACCCTCTGCTGGTCACATTCAGTAGTCATTACAAAACAGATACACTGATATACAGTACAGTATACATAACATCACTTCTTTTATTTTGTAGGTTTTTGGAATCACTGAACTAGTCACATTAGAAGAGCTATAGCTGTGGTCTCATGTTTTTATCTGCAGAATGGGAAGCCTGTGATCACTGCCACAAGCAGCGCGAGTTCTTCTCATACATCCAGGCCAGCACGCTACTGACGGGGACGGGGAGAACTAACCTGTTCACTTCTCAGGTGACTCAAGCTTGTGTTAAACATTAGCTTTGATATCTGAATTATGCAGCTCATACATACTGCCGGTCTGAATTATTAAAAGAAAAATCTGTACCGTCTTCCTCACTGTTGCTAATATCTATTCCACTAACAGATGTTATATGAGGTCTTTCAAGGGCGTTGAGCTTTGATAAGCTCCCTGGGTCCCAGTCCATTTGTGCACACTATACAATCCTGCAGTATGAATGGATTATATACTTCAGTGTGGAAAGACCAGGTGAAGGAAACACGTGTGTGTGTGTGTGTGTGTGTGTGTGTGTGTGTGTGTGTGTGTGTGTGTGTGTGTGTGTGTGTTAGCTGACTGTGTGATGGTCTCAGCCATAGCCCCATGCAGTGTGTCATTAAGAGTAATGAGGGCATTATGCATGAGCCCATCTTCAGGCTATGTGTAAAACACGTAGGCCACTGGAGCACAAACATGCTCTGACATGGGAGGTTGGGACAGGATGGTGGTGTTAAGCACACCAATGTCCTCTGCAGATGACTTTAATTCATGCATCACCCAAACACTGATGAAGACATGCAAGATGACTTTTTGGCCTAAATCCTGGGGCAATCTTACAGAAATTTTGTCATTTGCCATTAAAGGTCAACTTTCATCACTACAAACACCTGCTGCCCCAAGTGTCCTACTGTTAGCTCAGGGATTCAAGGAAGTTTATCTGTCGCATACATATGATTACTGCTTTAAAAATGCAGCCTATTTGCGCCTTAATATCTCCTTGCAGAAAGCTGATAACCGCATGATAACAGCTGTTTCCACCCACTCATGAACACATAAAGCACATAGAGTCGTCCAGGAGATAAAGTTGCAGGATGACTCTAGCTTTCTTCTCTTCCATACTATTGGTCTGTTCAGTCAAAATAGGCCACAAGCAAACAGGATGAAACTCTCCTTTTATAAGTGCTGCATACATAGATTAATGAATGTGACTTCAGCCATCTACTTACACACACACACACACACACACACACACACACACACACACACACACACACACACACACACACACACACGCTCATTCCACATTCCAAGACTAAGAAAGAAAGAAGACACCAGGGGAAAAGATGTAAATGTCCTCTGTATTTCACATATTAAAGGGGAGGCACACTCCCATAGTAAAAAGAATAAAATGTACAGTGCAAAGTGCAATGATTCACAAGGTCTGGTAGAAACTCGTGTCTCTCTGACATTCCTCTACTGACATCAAACTGACCTGCCATGGCCAGCATCTAGCCCAACCATTGGAAGAGTGTGTGTGTGGGAGAGAAAGAGAGAGAGAGAGAGAGAGAGAGGAGAGAGAGAGAGAGAGAGAGAGAGAGAGAGAGAGAGAGAGAGAGAGAGAGAGAGGGGTGGGGTGGGGGTCAGGAAGGAAGAAAAAGAACGAGAGAACAGGGAGAGGACTAGAGAGCAGCTGGGGAAGAGGCGGGCAAGAGTGACCAGAGAGGCCAGATAAAGTGGAATAGGCAAAGGCAAGAGGGATACAGTAGGGACGGACGGGGGGAGGGGAGGGACAAAAGGGACGGGTGCAAACAGTCACAGCGTTTCCAGAGCCCATCTCTAGTTAAATGCATAGGAGTCCACTGACAGACAGCGATGAATGATGTGGAGGAGTCCATCATGCTCTCTATCTGTGGGTCATGCCTTGTCTGGCACACAAAACATGTATTTGGCATCAGGAATTGTTTTTGTTTTTGTTTTGTTTCATCTTTTGTTTACACCGCTTTTCCTGTTTTTCTTATGTAAGAAGCATATAAATATTCTTCAACTGTACTTTTTTAACAATACATAAATAAATTATCCATATATGCCCTGCTGAGATTACTGTACTGCAAAAAAGTAGTAAGCAATCTTTAAAATCATCTTGTGAAATATCAAAAATATTTTTATTGTTCAAAATCTCTTTTAAAAAAATCTCCATATTTATACTATATTTATTTATATATATATCTCTACTTAAAACATCTTTCACCACTCCATATTTTTAGTCAAACCCTGCTGCGTTTGAAATGGTTGAGAAAGATTTGGCCTCTTTCCATCCAAAGCATCTCGGCGTGTTTGTATAGAAGCCGTCACTTCCTATCATATCTGTGCCCCCTAGTGGCGGCAGCGAGGCCTTACCCACTGTGACGGCCACAGCAAGTGACCAGTGCTCCACAGAACACCGAGATCTCAGGGCCTAAGCCACTGCTTTAATGTGCCTCTGCTTCTCAGCATATCTGAATGTGAATCTATGAGCAGAGAGCAGAGAGACGTAAATATCTCAGAGAAGCTCTGCCTCAGCCATGGAGGCAGGCGGCTGCCTGGGCCACTTCACAAAAGGTCATGATTCATGTTTCATTACCATTTCCTTAAGACAATTCTGTTGGCATCTTCTGTGAAACTCTTCCCACCATGTGGGTCATGTTCAGTTCCTCTGGGAGAACTTGCTGTTTCTTTGGACATGAATCATTCGGCCCGCACGGAACACGGAAGAGTTCCTCCCCCGACTGTGTGGTGTGAGTGTGTGTGTGTGTGTGTGTGTGTGTGTGTGTGTGTGTGCGGCACACGTGAGGCAATCTGCTTCTGCTTCTACTGCTTCTCTGCGCTTCTCTTCTCCTGGCCGTGGTGGCGGAAGCAGCATGCTGGTTGGCTGGTTGCTTGGTTGGTTGGTTGGTTGGTGCTAGAAGGTTCCCTGGGGCTGGACAGTCAGGTGGCACCTCGCCTCGCCCTCCTTTTCAGTGCCCCCAGCGCTCCACACCGGAGTAGTGCACCACTCAACACTGCAACAGAGCAGGAGCAGAAATAAACATCAGCCAAACATATTGGAGAAAAAAGGAAGCAAGTACAGAGACACACACACACACACACACACACACACACACACACACAGCACAAAAGCAGATGTTACACAGCATCCTGGATCAGAGCAGAGGTTGTGCGCACCTCTACAGGGGGCATTTGTACTCCACAAACACAGACTGCAGGAGGCCTACTGCATCTAGCAGTGGATCTCACAGCACTGCCACCACATCAATCCCACATAATAAGAATCTGCCACTGAATACAGGATCACACTCACACCTGAGAGTCTGTTTCAGAGTCATTAACTCATTTCCCCATTCTGAGTGAATCTCAGGGTTTCTCCTCTCCAGCATTCACTCATCTCAGAGAGCTGCAGCTCCACAGATACAGTAGCTCTCACTTGTTACACCTACTTAATTCAAGGTTATGAAACTGATTTGATTTGATTCTTAGTCAGTGTCAGAGCTGGGGAAAGATGCGCCTCCTCTCTCATTTGCCATCAAATGGAGCCGTGATTGAAGCTAATGCTAATCAGCGTGCCTATGAATATCCATAGTGAGCGCAGGATGACTTAGCACGGAGAGGGATAGGGCATGTGAGGGGCAAACAGGGTCATTGTGTGTGGGAGGTCGGAGTGATGCGCCATATTGATTTTCTTACAGCCCACATGGAAGAAAAACAACATCCCTCCAAAGTCTTCCAGCAGCTCAGTGTATTCTAGTCCAACTCCAGTGAGAGGCATGCTGCAGTGTAGTGTTAACATGTCGGAGGGACCGTCACGCACGCACACAAAGATGGGACTTTAAAGCGAATCTCAAATTCAAATTCTTCCCCAGTACTCTTTGTTCTGCAGAATTACATCTCCTCAATCACAAGTCGATCTTAAAATAAAAGTTGACATGAAAAATAAATGCCTTTCAGTCATCTCCCATCTCTGTCCTTGGAATCTCAAGCCCAGAAGCAGCTCACACACACACACACACCCCTCCACGCACCCCTCCACACACACACACACACACACACACACATACACACACACACACACACACACACACACACACACACACACACACACCCACCCACCACACACACACACACACACACACACACACACACACACACACACTATCTCGCTTTCTGTCTCAGTGCTAGAGTGGGGTTGTTGACTGTGTTTGCCCAACATGATCATCCTGAGTTGATCTTCTTGTTTCCCCCTCCATGCATCCTGCTGCTCCTGATCTCCTGACCGCTCCTGTTTCTCCTGCTCTCCTTCTCATGGCTTCTTGACCAATGTGATTCCATCTGACCGCCTCTTGACATGCGTGTGCAGCCCCACAGCTGTTCAACACACACTCCTGTCGTCCTTCCTGCTGCGCACCTCTGGACGAGCAGCTGATGTCCACCGACGCGACGGCCTGTGCAGAGGCCAGGATGTGAAGGCCGAGTCTTTTTCTTTTTCTCCTCTCTTCTCCTCTCTTCTCCTGTATGTGAGCCGTGACTCTCAGCTCAACAATCAGCCCACCATACACACACTCCAGATGAGAGCACACACGCTCAACCCCCACTCTACAGCAGTAGACTCACACACACACACACACACACACACACACACACACACACACACACACACACACACACACACACACTCATACCACAGCAGATATCTAGCTTTAACATTGAGAGTTGACGCATATGTGCTGCTAGATAAATGTTGTTACTTTGAATCACAGTGTAGGATGTATTACACACACACCCAGCAATGTGTAATGGCAATATATACAGTACATACTGTAGATACAGTAGGCATGTAATGAAGGATGTGTGGGCAATGTGTGAGGCATGTGGAGAAAGAGGCGTATGCTTGAAAGGATTTGTTCCCAGAGAAGCAGCCACACACTCTTCATTGTATTTTGAACTTCCTCTAAATGAAGTAAATGAATGTCAGATGAAACAGTGAGTGTTTTCTCCGGTCCTCTCTAGTGTAAACTGCTTACACACACTGGGCCTCATTCACCAACAGGTCCTTAGGGTGCCTCTCCTCTTAGCACCTACTGTACTTCCAGTAAGCACTTCTCAAACACAAACACATGCATCAGTGCATACTGCACCTCACACCTTAGGAAGCACTAATAGGCTATGCTACAATCCAGGGCCTTTACAGCACTCACAAAAGGCTGACACACCAGAGCCTCCTGATTCTCCCACTTATCTTCCCACCAAGTGTGTGTGTGTGTGTGTGTGTGTGTGTGTGTGTGTGTGTGTGTGTGTGTGTGTGTGTGTGTGATATTTTAGAAGTGTCATCCCCACTACAAACCTTCCTACTACTTCCTACGACTCCAACAAAAACTGGGCCGGAGTTCTCTCTCTCTCTCTCTCTCTCTCTCTCTCTCACACACTCACACTCTCTCTCTCTCACTCTCTCTCTCTCTCACACACACACACACACACACACACACACACACACACACACACACACACATACAGCGGGGAGCTGAGTGTGTTTCTGCTGGCTCCAGACTGATTTGTGTTGGCCGTAAGGAAATCCACTCTATCAGATCTTGAAATAGACACGAGCACGTACAGTATGGATCCACCTCTTTCCATTCTCCAGCACATTCAAACCCAGCTGAGCTGAGCTGAGTGGGTGGTTAGATGTACACTGACTATGCTGCTCTCCCAGGCTCTCACGTTCGGCTAGTTGATGGAGATACTGTAGTATGCACACTGCACACCTTCCCATTCTTCACTAATGTGCTGGGAGTAGGATTGTGAGTATGTGTAGAATAGAGTAGCAGGCTAAATGAAAACGTCAACGGCAGCTCTACCAGACTGGTACTCCTGCAAAGTCGCTAATGATATCCGCGCTTATGTGATTAAGCCTCATTTGAAGTAGAGTCAACTTAGACATGAGGCTGGAGCCATTCCATCAACGCAAGTTAGCTGCGCCTGCCTCTCGTTATTATTCTACATATTCAGAATCCTACTCCCAGCACATTAGTTAAGAACTAAAAGAACTTTAAGAAAGAAACTTCGATATGCATACGTCATCTGTTGAATTTTGTGTGATTTAACTGAATGTCACATCTTTTACAGTAGTAGCCCTACTGGCAATTCATAAAGTTGAAAAGGTGATTGAAATTATATTTTGAATCATAATGTTTGACCATTAGCCTGACATGCCATTCTGCCGCTAGGGGCGTCTAGATTTCTAGGCTATTTGACCATTGCTTGTTTGAGCAAATTGCCAGTCTCATTGTTCTGTCACAGCAGACTTGCACCTGAAAACTGAAATCAATCATTCAATTAAGACGTAGCCAACAACTCAAGATACCACGTGATGGGCCGGCATGTGACACGTCTTTGATGGTGTATGCATTTGTTTTTAATTCGTAACTAAAATTATTCCTAATAGATACTTCGAAATATAAATAGTAGTTTAGTAACAATGGGAATTCATGCATGGTCACAGTGTTTGCAAAACCTATCAACCTTTATTTGTGTTTCTGAATGATTGCATTTTCTGAGACACTGCTTTATTAAGCCTTGCAATTAACCTGCCACGGAGCTGGTTAGTTTGGGAGCATATGTTACCCCAGCAACTCAACTGAGATTACTGTTAGCGAGAGTAATGGAACAGAACTCACACTAAAACTAGCGCCGCTTGTCGAAATTACCGCGGCTTAGTGAATAGCTCGGTTGATGGAATACCCCCCAGGAAGACTTGAACGTTGTTATTGACACCGTCATTGTAATTAATCACCGATCCAATCAATGGCGTTCACCTGCCGAATAATAACATATCTGCTCCTGCACTGCTCCGGTACTGTATCTACTCAATCCCATCCCAGAGCATGGACATGGCCGACGCCAAACACCTTTAATTCTGTCTCCTCTGAGAAGTCAAAGCCTTGCTAACGCTGCTTGTACCACTGTGACCTTTCCTGCAGTATTTCTGTCTTTGCTCTGCGTACATTACTTACTGCATCTACTGTTTACTGTAGCTTGCTCATTTACACAACACACAACACACAAACTTCATATCTTTTGCTTTTTCACAGTCA
>JAODXP020000019.1:1313588-1323588 GCA_027497455.2 Sardinella longiceps | reverse complement strand
GCCCTGAAGGATAATGGGTAGCCTTGTGTAAAAAATCTAATAATGCAATAGTCATCCATCCATTTAAGAGCCTCTGTTCCTGTATCACCAAACCTATGTCTATGGCACAAATTCGTAGCTCATTTGTTATAGCAGAGAAAACCACTGGATTCTTTGTCTATCTATTCCTTTCCAGTTTTCACCTCTGAGAAACTGGCTGAAAGGCAGCTGTTTCCTGAGTCATGGCACGGCTTCAGAGAGGGAGCCTATCTCATTCGCAACCCTCCGCCAACACCAGAGGAAAACTGAAACAAAATGGAACAGCCAGTGACCTGTGAAGCAAATGTTTACAGTGATCACTGCTTTTGGCACTTGCCTCTGTGTGTGTGTGTGTGTGTGTGTGAGAGAGGGAGAGAGCCCAGTGGGCGATTGATTCCACTGGGGGTCTGTAGAATGCAGTGAGCACTGCACAGTGCACATTCACAGGAACAGCACATGAATGCACTGGGGCAGTGGGCAGCAGGGGCCTGGTGGTGGGGGACAGCTGCTCAAGCACAAAGTTTCTCCTCAGGAGCTTGAGAGTTTCACTTCTTTAACTGACTCAAATTTCAGTGCTTATACTTGTGGTCCAGTTTAATTTTACAGTGCAAGCTTATGATTAGGCCTATCACTAATGTTATAAATGCTAAAAATTAACATGTATTTCGAAGTTTCAAAATATTTAAAATAATTCTGTACAGTAGAATGACATCATATTCATGCAATCCAAGGATGGATTCTTAAAAAAAGAAAAGAAAATCCCCCACTGTCACCCTGACTTTCATGGTTGAGGTGAGAAGGATACCTGCAGGCAGCGAGACCAGCATCAACATCCCTTTGTGCTTTACATCCTCCGTTGCCTTGAGCATTCTGTTCCTATTTTATGAGGACATCAACAAGTCATGTAGACGTCCGCATAGGGCGATTAACTTTCCTCAAAAGGAATATACAGTAAAAGTTTTGTTTATTTATTAGACACTATCTACAATCAGATTTCTACTTATTAAAAGGAGCACGTGTCTTAGACCTCTAACTAGATCCAAGATAATTGTTCGCTCAAGACCAGTAGGCAGCAAAGAAAAAAACAGGTCTTGATGTCTTCGCAACATACATTTTACTTAAATGCACACTAAATGACTAAATTGAAAAGAAAACCGTTGGTTTTTGACTATTCGTTTGACTATTCTGCATAAAATGGCAATAACTTCACTCGTTACGAACGATGAGCTTGGGCACAATTTTTTGATGATCGACACCAATCATTTCATTTCTCATTCGTGCCAAACAGTCGGCTTTCTCAGACGCGCACAGCTGTCTACTGAGCATGCTATGGAGGTCTGGTAAAGACTAATGCTTTCTCGTGCCAGTGAGTGTTACAGAATGTGCTGTAACAGTCACTAACGTGGAACAGGCATGTTGTGAGAGTGGACACTTGCAAAAAATGGTCATGTTGTAACCTTGTTCAGTTCGCGTACGCTACCCATCGTTTAGCCCGATACCGCTCCTACGCGTAGCATACTGAAGGTGATGTGCTAAGCCTTCGCGGCTCGTCCAAGCATGCATGATGGGCTATTCGTATGGGTTTAAATGAGGCTACCTGGAGACCACAGGATTGGCTGGGGAGGCCGTGTCATGAAATGTCAGAAATTCTTTAAAGCTGATAAATGTTTTGGAAAGAAATAGGCCCTATCAAAATATTGAAATAAAGTCTGCAAAACGACTAAAGCTGTGGGATAATCGAGAGAGACTGCGAAGAGCTATGTCCATGGAACATACCGTCATATTTTGATCTGGTGACATAGGTAATGCCTGCTGTTCGGGGCAAATGACAACATGACGCAAACCTATATTTGTCACTCTAATATTTGTAGGAAAAGTCGGTGGCCCCGTTAGAGAATGGGCTACTGTTTTGCATTGCTAAGGCTGTAATTGCGTCAGTATTTCCAGATAAAATGGTAGATGATGTGAGTGGCGGTCGCAGGGCATAGTATCCTAACTGGCTCTCTGACTAACCCATGGTCCATTCGTAAATCACATTTAAAAAATATGTCCCCAGTAATTTCAATAGCATCATATGAAAAGCGCATCATCCTCTCCATCACTAGGCTACAGTAGGATACATATAATAGCACAATATTTACTTTGTAGTGCACATTCATTAGAAGAGAAGTCAATCACCAACCTCTTTCAGTTCCTTGGCCACATCTTTCAAATCTCCCAAGACGGTTTCTAAATCCTGCACGATTGTCTTGATCTGTTTTTTTACTTTTACCTTGGAGACAACTCCCTCCGACTCCGGATTTGCTGCCCCTGACATTCTTTGATATTCAAAAAAATATCAAGGATCTCGAATGAATCCTTTGAATTCAGCATAAGCACTTTGTTCATGCATTTTAATTTTGTGTTCTTTCCTCTTCCCCGATACACATTGCAGAAAAACGAGGGGAAGCGCGTCCCAGCAGTCGCGCATGCGCATTTGACAATCTCAAATAGGATGGCAAAATATGGCCTTTTTTTTTTTTTTTTTTTTTTTTTAAAGAAGTAAAGTTGCGTTGGTGGAAAAATCATGCTTCATGATCAACATAAGCATTAGCCCATAGTTTATATATTTTCCATGGTTTAATGAAAAGATTTAGGCCTAGAATTTTCATAGTTTGCCATAGCCTATGATAAAAAAAAAAATATCAACACTTTCTAGCCTATAAACTAGCCTACCTTTTTTCGTGAATAACATTCTAGTCTGATCTCAAATGCATTTGCATTGGATATTCATTAAAAATGCTGTCTCGCTGATCATCCTATCATTACAGTGCAAGCATCACTGCACTGGATTCATGTCTGTGAGCTGATGAGAAATAGCCAACGTCACTCATGAGCGCACGCGCGCGCGTCATTGGCATAGAAACTTTGAACATGCCCTGATGACACAAGCAAGAGCATAAAGTCAACAGTAAAAAGACTGAGACACAGACTTGCTGGGAGATCTCTATCTATTCCCAATCCCTTTCTTTATCTAAGACAATCTAAGTGCTTTTTCACAAATTGAACCCCCAATAGGAAATTAAAGATTTGATTTCTTTTAACTTTATGCTAATTTTCTCTTGATGTTTTCTACTGACACTCCTCCTCATTGACTGTCAGAAGTAGAATGAAAAAATGGGGTACTTGGTAAGATGGCATAAATGGCAGGAAAAAAACAATAGCCTATCAACTGTTGAAGCAATTGTCTTGTTTGTTTGTTTGTTTGTTTGTTTGTTTGTTTGTTTGTTTTTGGGGGGGGGGGGGTATGCTCATTTGAAATGTGACACTTGCAACATGTGTCTTGGGACTGGGCCAATACTGTTAAAGTTGAATAATGCTAAAGATAATGCAAGGAAGAACATTTCAAAATTAATTAACTAATAAACTGACATCACAGAGAGTCTGAGTCTCTCAGAATGAAAGTGGAAGCATTCATTACTCATTTATTACTGATTGCATCTTTATAAAGCTCTAATTCTGTAATGGAAATCGTTGTAATGAGATCATAACAGGCCCATTGCCTATAAACATTTAACACTCCTCCACTAGCTCACTAGCAGGTGAATTCTTGATATTTGGGCATGGTCCAGGTATAATTAAGCCCAAGCTAATTTCAGGACCAAGGGACTTGTCCTTTTTACTTCTGAAGTAGAAATGTGCCACTCTTTTTGGAAATCATGGAGTCTTACATCGAAGACACCCTACCATTTGACATTTGGGCTGTTGAAATCATGAAATCATGTCTAAGGGAAAAAAAAGAACACTTTCTTATACAAAATTATCCATCTAAAAATTGTATCTTTAGTCTCAACTTTTCCTGCCTTTTATTGATACCATCCCACCTTTCTGTTGCTGGCCTCAAATTTGAAATGACCCAAAATATCCCATACAACAGCAAAAAAAAAAAAAAAAAAAAAAACCTGATAACTGATGTGTTGCTTTTGTAGCTTTGTGTGTGTTATCACCCTCTTAATGCCCAAACACCCCTCCCCCTTTTTCCTCTTAAGAAGGTAGGCCTAACCATTTCTTTGCGACTATGCACAATTGCACTGTTCAGATTTTACTCAGAGGCCAAAAGAATGTAAACAATTGAAACGTGAGAGTTATGTAACGAAATATACAATAACGTACAGAGAAACGTAACGAAATATGCAATAATTTGCATACATTTTATGCCTTGAGTTTGGGGGGGGGGGTATAGTGCACCTCTACCAAACAAACAAACTCTTTGTCAAATGTCAACATACACTATTAGAGGATTAATAATGTATTTATAATAATAATATTAATCCATCCTTTATTGATCCTTTGAGGATTCCTGGTGGTCTCTGCCTTTAACCCAATCATGAATTAGTGAAATACACACAGCGCACAGTGAGGTGAGACACGCACTAACATCAGAGAGGACTGAAGCTAACATGGTGCAGTGTGGTGCCTCAGCAGGGTCAGAGGAGCAGTGAGAGGTCGGGTGCCTTGCTCAAGGGCATTTCAGCTGTGGTCCACTGGTCAGGAATCGTACCACTAACCCTTCGGTTTCAAACCCGAAGCCCTAACCAGTTGGCCACGACTGTCCGCATCCATGGATTAGAAGAGGGAGGGAATTTAATCAGTGCATATTAGATCACATGCACAGGGTGTAGGTTACCAGAAAATGTTTTGGTTGGCTGTCAGAGCTGCTCTTCTCAGTCATGGGAAAGGAGGGACACCCACTATTCACCACGGCCAACTTGGATCGTTTCCTTCAACGCTCAGGTGCAATACTGGGTTGCCACAGAGGTATGCCTGTGCAACGTCTTGGCCAAGAGGGTGGCGCTAATCACCAAATTCATCAAGATCGCCACCTTGTTGAGGAACATGAGGAACCTGCACTCCTTCTCTGCCGTGATGTTTGGTCTGAGAAACCGTGCAGTAAAGAGACTCCATGACCATGAGACCTGGACAAAAGTCCCAGAGAACTGGATGAAGATGTTCAGGGTTCATGAGAAACTGATGAATCCCAGTGAAAATCACCAGGAGTATCGGAAGGCCTTGGCTGACCTCAGTCCACCTTATATTTCCTTCACACAAATACTGCTGTAGGATATGGCTCTCATCCATGAGAGTATTGGGAATTACACAGATGGACTGGTAGACTTCATGAAAATGCGAACAGTTGGTAGGAGCCAGTCCTACTTTGACCTCACAGGAACCCCCAAAGGAAGGAATGTCCTCTCCGAACCCTCTCAGACACATATTCTACACAAAACTGCCTCCTAGATCAGACGGCCTGCGTCACTACTTGAAGAATGCTGATGGAGCTTTCATGGCACCTGCAACCCTGGAGCACCATGGGAGATTTTTTTGAAGCAATTTAACTCTGCCCTCTTCACTCTATTTCTACACTTTTCTACTTTCTACTATTCAGAATAAATTTTTATACAGTATACTTTGCAGCATCACAAACATGTTCATGCTTAAATTCAAGATGGTGACTTAGATTATAGGCCATATTTATCAAATGTGTTGTAAGATCATGAAATGCAAATTCTTTTCTTTTTTTCTTTTATCCTTTTAAACCTGCATAAACATGTCCTCTGATGAAAGTGAGGCTAATGGCTTGAGAATTGCCAATTTATCGACATCAGACGGTTAACTCGGCCCGGCCTGACCCGACCCAGCCCGTTAGTCAAAATCTAAAAGTCAATGTGGCCCCTTGGCCAAAATAATTGCCCACCCATGGGTTCGCTGGGTTAGAGCGTCCGACTCCCATGCTGTTTCATCAACCGTCTGACTATACTATACTATAGGCTATTAGCCTGGTTATAACCAGCCCCTTGGTCAACGCTTTACTTCGTATGAGGGTCTGGGATTCCAGCTATTGACAAACGATTACTTGCTTGAGCTGTTTAAATTAAAATAGATTGGATCAGTCCTTGATAGATAGACTTGCACTGCATTTTCATCACTGATTTGCTAGGATATGATACATCCTAAGCGAATTAGGCCAATTGGCGGAATCCCAGATGGAGTAGGCCTAGGTCTGATGGGAGATGAGAATTGAACGGGATTCACCTTTTGCACCTGGCCGCCATATTCCGAACGAAAACAAGACTCGGGTGGTAAACTAGAGGAAGTGCCGACGAAACGTTAATTCAATTCAATTTTATTTGTAGAGCGCTCAAATACAGTGCATATTGTCTCGTGGCGCTTTACAGACAGTACGGGAAGCTTCCATGAGAAACAGGGGTAAGGAAAAACTCCCTTCGCTTTATGAAAAATAATAATTAATAATTTCTCACAGATGCCGGACAGAAAATCTACTGCTAGTCCCCTCTCTTACTGTTGGTCAGGTGGAAAGTTGGGCAGATGAGGCCAGAAGCTACTTCTGGGGAAGTTATACCACCCATGCCTCGTTCTAGTGCCTCATAGTGACTTAGGTGAAAAACATGTAGAGAGAGAGAGAGAGAGAGAGAGTCTGAAAAACAAAAAGAGTAATCAGACCAATCAGATTTAGGTAAAAAATTGATTGTCTCTCACTGATGCCCCTTAACCTGTGATGCTGATGCACTCACAACAGTGTTGGGCCCCTTTAACAGCATTAAGATTACGTAGCACCCTGGCCCCTCCTCTCACGGAAGAGGGGAAAAAATAGAAAGAAGAAAGTCCGAAGTACATTATTGACAGTCCTTATGGTCTGTATGCATTAACCGACTGCCTCGAGTCCTTAACCGGGATTGAAAACGACGTTCTGCCATGTCTGTGCCTTTATCATTTGATGGAAAAGTAGTGCTAGTCACCGGAGCTGGCGGAGGTAATAATTCCGATTAGCCTGTCAGCTAACATGCTAACGTTAACGTTAACTGTGCCTTTCATGCAGCATTTCATATTTTCATAGCCAGATTTTGCCGTTATTCTTGTATCGTGTACCTTTAATGTAATTAACTTACAGTTTAGTATGTCTTCACACCAGTTGCATAAATGGTTAATGTTTTTTTTGTATTCCAAGTTAATGTCAGCTAATAAGTCGGTCAAAGGTTATTGTAGTTACAGGTCAATAACGTGAGTACTGCACAGCAGCATTAATCACCAACTCAAACACAATCTCTGCAAATATTCACAACGACAAAATAGGATGAATTATTGAAGTAAACCAAAGTCCTTCTCTTATTAAACAGTCTCGGTGTCAACGTTTGGCTCGAATTCGTCATTCACAATGGTCTTAACGTTATCAGACAGAATTTCACAACAGCTAACCTTGAAGAGATACAAGAGATACAGTGTATCAGAGTTGCCTATCAGTTGTCGCGGGACGAACTACCTAATGTTTGGCCCACGAAGTACATTAGGCCCTCAAAGTAACATTAGAGGTCACCCAAAACAATGATGGGGTACCCTGATATAATCACATCTTTATACAAAGTTGACAGTTTATTTCTTGAATTTTAGAAAAGAGTATGACATGCAAAACACTCCTTTGCATTGCTGATTGCATTGTTTTTTCTGCAGTCAAATTATTTTTTTTCCCACTTGACTCCAGGGCTTGGTCGAGAATATGCTTTGGCTTTTGCTGAAAGGGGAGCCTCTGTTGTTGGTAAGTCTTTGCACATAGGCCTAACGTTGGACAGGTCAGTCTATCCTCTATAAGATCAATTGGCTGATGTGTAGTGTGGACATAGTACACTTAAGTCAATTGAACTCAACTGACTGACCTTGATAATACACAGATGGCATTGTAATCATGATACATGGGGTTACATTAGGACATCAGCATCATGCAACCTCCTTTTTTTAGGAGATTTTAATGCTCTCAAATGTAGGCTAGAGGCTACTGGTGCTAGGTTAGACACACTGCAAGAGTTTCTGTTCTGCACTTCAGCAAAGTATTCTTCATTAATATACTTTCATCTCTGCAACTCACACAGCTGAATAACCATTAAGTTACAATAATTGTTTTTATTGTCATGATCAGTGTTATCCCTATTCAGCATTCACTCACAGTATTTACTTGCATTTTATCTCCCATTATGATTCAATATGAATTTAGTTAAGTGTTGGTTCTTATCGTTTGAGTTAATTGGGCGTTTGGGACAAATACGGCGCATAGAGATTAGGTCGCCAGTGAGTTGATTGACAGGGTTGCTCAGCAGCGAGAGTGGATGCAGCATGTGTGCTTGTGATGTGACTGAAGGAGTTGACACTTGTCTCTCCCTCCAGTGAACGACCTTGGAGGAGACATCAAAGGAGGAGGGAAGAGCTCAGCTGCCGCTGATAAAGTCGTGGAGGAGATCAAGGCCAAAGGCGGGAAAGCTGTTGCAAATTATGGTGGGTGTTTCTGTTCCTACTCAACTAGAACTTATGACTGGCTGTAATTAATATGTTAGAACCCTGCATACTGGTATTTTCCCCTAATCATTACTTGTCACTGTATTGGCAAGTCCAACACACTTTATTGGAACTCAGTGTATGATGTTAAATGGACAATTCTTCATGCATAATTTATTACCGGTGTATATGCAGCCAGACGAATTTTTTTTTTAAAAGTACTTTATATTCGCAATATACCAACTCATAACTCACCCCCCAAAAAGGGGGAGGCATTTGTTGAAGCTTTGTCAAAATCCTATGGAGAAAATGAATCATAGAGTGTTGATCAAATGCCTCAGGCGCTGTAAAGTTTGTGGAGAAGGCTGTGAAAGCCTGGCTAGTCTGACTCTATATCTTCAGCTGAGTTGGTGTCCTTTTGCTCTGCAGATTCAGTAGAAGAGGGAGAGAAGCTGATCCAGACTGCTTTGGATGCCTTTGGTCGAATAGGTGGGATTGTCTTTGTTATCATGAGCATTCAACATCACACTGGCGAGCATATTCACAACAAATAAAGTCACAAGTTTTGTACATTACTTTATGCTATGGTGATGATTTATTTTTTTCCATCCACAGATGTTGTCATAAACAATGCAGGGTGAGTGTCTTTGTCCCAGTGCTTTTTGTAAATTACTTTCACTTTCCTGAGAAGGCTTTTTTATCAGTTAGTTGTCCTCTGCGTGAGCCACTGAAGTGGAGAAGGAGAGCAACAACTGTCCTTTAGTTTTGGCTGAAAATACAAACATTTAGCCTGCTTGTCCCGACTGTCTCATTCCTTCATTGGGTTTGGTCTGAGAATGGGATGGTGAGGTTGGTAATGGCTAATGTTTCTGCTTGTTGTTTCAGGATTCTCCGGGACAGATCATTTGGCAGAACCAGTGACATGGATTGGGGTAAATATCTTTAATATCCCACATAGGTGGGAGATGTGACCTACTGAAGGCTAGTCTGGTTGTCCGCTGGTCGCTTCTCTGGTGGTCCGCCGGTGGGTGATGGGCCACCAGCCGTTTGCTATCCGGGCTATGTAATATTATAGTTCTAACTTTAGAACTCACAAGTATCTGGGTAAGGTCCTCATTTCTTTCTTCAGACTGACGCAGGTACAGAGAAAAGATAATTTACTTGTGAGTCTACACTATGGCTCTAACACACAGCCCTGCCAGCCAGACACTCTAACCCAATGCATGTAGTTTAACAGGTTAGATTCTAAGATTCTAAGGTGTGTATCAGGAGAGAGTTGGCTTACCTTGAGGCCCACACAGGCATGGCTCACTGCCGTCTAGCACCAAAAAAGGTCAAAGTTCAAGGTTGGTGGTAATTCCTTCAGTGTGCTGAAGGTTTGGTGAAGGCAGAGGAAATATGCTATCCTCTCTAATCAGTGTCTGTCTGTGTGTCTGTCTGTCCATCCATCCATCTGTCTGTCCCACAGACCTCATCCACAGAGTGCACCTTAGAGGTTCTTTCCAGGTCACACGTGCTGCATGGGACCAGATGAAGAAACAGAAGTTTGGCAGGTAGTTTGGCTGTTGGTTGCATTCCAGTGATGTGTGTGTGTGTGTGTGTGTGTGTGTGTGTGTGTGTGTGTGTGTGTGTGTGCGTGAGTGTGAGTGTGTGTGAGAGA
>JAODXP020000019.1:1293588-1308588 GCA_027497455.2 Sardinella longiceps | reverse complement strand
TACAGCTCACCAGAACATCAGGCTGTGAAGTCATCAAAGATACTTTAGAACCCAAGATGAAGCATTCTAGGCTTTGCCAATGTAGTAGCCATCAAGTAACTTTGATATACATTTATTCTGGTGAACTATATTCAGATGCAATTAGTCCGTTTGTTAAGGACGTTGTGTATTACCGTACATGGAGGGGGAAACCCAGTGATGTCATACAATATCAGTGATGTAATACCTTCAGAAATATTCTAAACCCAATGATGTACTAAATTCCCAGACTCCTACAAAGCATAGTGAGAATAGATTCATTCACTAAAAAAAACTTTACTATTTGCTTTTTGTCAATAGATTTGAACTCCATCGAAATGCTATAAAATGTAGTCAAATACACCCATCAAAAATACAACTGCTTTTTAGTGTTCTATATTTATCTTTTGGAGTTCTTCCTTACTGTATAGTTCTGAGGTGTCTGTAGAGCTCTTTATCTCCTAGTGAGGTGTCTATACTATCTCTTATGTTCATGCTTTGGCCTGCGCTGTGGGTTTGTGTTTTTCAGAGACTCTGAAAGGCCTTTGCTTTAGATGAGGGAAAAATGAGCTGATGCAGCAGCTGAAGGCCAAATGTTCATCAAGAACTTGCTCATGCCATCTCCACTAACCCCAGCAGGGCAGGGCATGCCTTCGCCCTATGCCACTTACTCTAGCACACGACACACGGCACACACTCTCTACTTGTTTACTACTCTAGGTGTAGAACACACAGGGCAGCACTCAGAAGAGACTCTGTACACAGTCCTGATTCAATTCAAGAAGTTAATAATGCATTCCATATTAATAACACTGGACTTCAGCCCCTTAAAAAATAATAGAATTGCTGTCCCTCTGTATGTATAACTATCTGTCTACTAACCGTGCTTAACACAGGTGATTTGACTAATTAGCTGATTTCCTGGCAGGAGAGTTGTTCTAATTAGAATCAGCTGGTGGAGTGAGTGGTTGGAATAAAGAAGTGGCAGATTGGTTATTTCTCCAGCTGGACGTCCACATCATGTCAACTGTAGATGTGTCATGCTGTATGCATTGGCACAGGAGCTAATCACTAGCACTTGAAATAGAGAGTGTTTCCTGTATTTGTATTTGCAGTAATGTGCACATTTAACATGTCCTCCTGTATTGCTCTGGGCTTCAGTTGATTTTCAAAACAGTGAGGGTTTTTAAACCATTTTGGAAGTTATAATAAAATTTCAGAGTAGAACTCAACCTACCTGTCTCTTCTGTTTTCTGTTTGCTCCAGTAGAGGCCAAAGTGAATTTTTTCACCCGATCAATTCTTAATTAGGAATTATTTAGCGCTATTCCTTTTTTTATTGTTGTAAGCTGCAAACATCAAACATCATCTAGTTTTGTTACATTTTTGGAGTTTAGTGCATTATTGGGTTTATTATATCTCTGATTGATTTAAATCAAATATAACAGTTTAGGGAGTAATTACATTATCTGATAAATTAGGTTGACTAAATCTGCTTAAAAGTTCTTTCAGCCTAGAGAGAACTAAAGTTGCTTCCTGCTGTAATGTTTGCTGACAATCCACAATGTAGAAATTTAAACCCTAATTGTCATACTGCTCTGAGCTCTGCCTTTTAGTCTACATTTTTGTCCAAAGTTTTTTTTTTTTTTTTTTGGTCAGAAGGCAAACCCGGGACTACTTCTTCAATGGTTATTTGAATCCAAAATGTGATTTATCCCCCCAAAAATTACGCAGATTGAAAATATTCTGAGTAATCCTGATTGATATGCTTCCACTTTGTTGACGTGCTTAATGGTCAATTTCAGCTAAAAAATGGCTAGAATATAACTTCAACTAGACAAACGTCTTGCCAGGGAAGAATAAGGATGCACCCTACCCTGAATTTTTCAATCGTTTGACAACACTACTTAATTCAGTTATAAATATATTTATTTTTAATAATTCATGTATTTTTTATGTTTATGAGAACCTAAAATTATGGTGGTCCAACAGCAAAGCAGGCGAGGCGTGCCTACAGTGGTCCTATGCATATCAAAGAGTTCAAATAAATCCAGAAACATGCAAAAATTCTGAAATATGCAAAAATTCACTTTCATTATACTATGTTTTTATAACAATTTCCATGTAATCTCTGTCACTCTGCAATATTAATGTTTTGGTTAGAAAAAGCAAATCAAGCCAAAGCAATTCAATTAGAGGTTGGAAGTGTATAAAATAATCGAAAATAGCAAAATGATTGGTTGTTTGTTTTCTTTAAGCTTTTTTTAATTGTGCTTGTTCTGCATTGCACTGCCAACTGGCACACACAACAAAATGGCCACCCACTGGTCTGGAGGGTCAATATTGCTAATGAATAATCTCCATAATTTTTTTCCTCCTTGTGTTGGTACCTACTTTCATACAGTATAGAGACAGACACAGTGGTTGTATACTGAATTTGAAACAAATTCATTCATCATCATTTTTCTTGGCTTTGACTGATGTCCTGGCTGTCATTCTTCACTTATACAATGCAATGATTTTGGCCAAAATGTGGCCATTGGAGTGCCTGTAGTCTTTGTCCTGGTTAAATCCTGACTAAGCTCCTCTCTTGTCAGATGGATGCGGTGGGCCAGACTCTTCCAGAGATGACCTTTACCTACTCCCACATCCAGTGCATTCTCTATAACCTGGGCGTGGGCATGTCCACCAAGGATCCGGACCACCTCAAGTTCTTGTATGAGAACCACGCTGACTTCAGCGTCTTGCCCACGTTTGGTGTCATCCCCTCCCAGGCCTCCATGATGAGCGGAGGACTCAGCTCCGTGCCGGGCCTCAATTTAGACATGACCAGGGTGAGGACAGCACAGCTGCCTAGCAAGCACACTACACACTACACACTAGCAGGCATAGTAGGCATACCCATGGCAGCACCTAGTCCATAATGTCCTTGTTTCTGGCATGGAAAGTGCTCCTTATAGATGAGAATGACTTCCACAGTGCATGCCCATTTTAACTGATCTTTCACTGTCACAGATTTCCACTCTTAGCCCAGGTTGCATGTTGGCAGCTTATTTACTAGTGGAAATGCTTCCACTCCTCCTTATTGATGGTGTCCAGCAGAGAGCACAGCAGTGTTTAAGACATACAGTACGCTATCTGCCCTAATATGCAGTGAATGTTAAAGAGCTCAGGGAGACAGAGGAGAGAGGTGTGTGTGTGTGTGTGTGTGTGTGTGTGTGTGTGTGTGTGTGTGTGTGTGTGTGTGTGTGTGTGTGTGTGTGTGTGTGTGTGTGTGTGTGTGTGTGTGTGTGTGTGTGTGTGTGTGTGTGTGTGTGTGTGTGCTGGTCCTGTAGGAGTTGGGCCATGGTGGGCTGTCACCTCACACACACATCATGTAGTCACCACAGAGGGCTGTGTGTCCCAGCCAGGGGGCCGCTCTCCCCACCGCCCCCAGCACAGCTGTCTGTCTGCTGCCTGTCTGCCTGCCTTGGCTGCCCCTGCTGCTGCCTGCATGTGCTACAAGGGGCTAGTTAGCACTGCCACAGGTTTCATTTGTTTTCTCAAGCTGTTTATCAATCTGTTTGTTCACGTCTGTGTGTGTGTGTGTGTGTGTGTGTGTGTGTGTGTGTGTGTGTGTGTGTGTGTGTGTGTTTGCCGGTCACTGCAGCTGCTGCATGGGGAGCAGTATCTGGAGGTTTTCAAACCGCTGCCAACTTCAGGTGGGGATCCATGTCCTCTGTCCTCTGCCATTGGTCTTCCTGTACTCCCCCTCCTCTCAGCCTGTCCTCTTCTGTCTCCTCCTCCTCCCTGCTCCTCTTCTCTGGCTCCCTCGCTTCCTTCCCTCTTTTCATTTCCTCTCCTCTCTTCTCTTCCAACTCATCTCCATTCTTCATCAGAGTTGTGCCTTGCGTCTGCTTATGAATGGGCCCTCCCTAACTCTCTGAATGCTTTGACAGGAACACTCACCTCTAAGGCATCGATCGCTGATGTTCTGGATAAAGGCTCTGGATCTGTCATCCTGTTGGATGGTGAGTGAGTGAGTCCTCACCTCACTGGGGTTGCCAAAGACAACAGCAGCTCAGCGCTTCATTGGAGCACCAGATGGAAGGGCAAGCTGAGCCCATTTGAAACAACAGTAGTTAAACCAAAGTGCTTCATTCAAATAAATAAAAAAGTGATTCATAAGTTATAAAAAGCACAATAACAACGGACTGAGAACACAGAATATGAGAAATATGAGGGAAAACATGAGAAGACAAAAGAATAGAATGCAGGTCCAATAAGAGCGAGCTTCTCTGATAGATAATTGTGTGTGGTCTCTGTGTCATTGGAAATGCTTTGGCAATGCAGTGTGAATTTTTGTCAGGCCAAGAAAGCTCTGATAGGACCAGTGAGCTTGAGCTTCAAAGATTTATTTCAGATACACAGTTTAGCATGTTGTGGATTGGAACTGTGTGTGTGTGTGTGTGTGTGTGTGTGTGTGTGTGTGTGTGTGTGTGTGTGTGTGTGTCTGTGTCTGTGTCTGTGTGTCTGTGTCTGTGTCTGTGTGTCTGTGTATGAGGGTGTGAGGGAGTGACACGTGAGAGTGTTAGCAGTGAGATTGTCAGTAATGAGTGCATTAGCAATGCTATGTTTTATGGCCAGTCCCTGCTGTGTGAAGAGTGTAATACAGTATGTGTGTGTGTGTGTGTGTGTGTGTGTGTGTGTGTGTGTGTGTGTGTGTGTGTGTGTGTGTGATGTGTTCTCATCTCCTCCCAGTGCACACCTACCAGGAGCAGGAGCTGGTGTGCTATAACCAGTTCTCCCTCTTCATTGTGGGGGCAGGAGGCTTTGGAGGCAAGAGAACGTCAGACAAAGCAAAGGTACCACAGCACAGTAGCGCTCTGTCTCACTCTCTCTTTCTCTCTTTCTCTCTCTCTCTCTCTCTCTCTCTCTCTCTCTCACTCTCTTTATCTCTTGTTCTCTCTGCCCCCCCCCTCTCACTCACACACTCACTGTAATCTCTCTGAGCTGTACGTTCTGCCTTTGGGATTCCCTTCAGTGTGAATCCCGTGGCTTTGGCCTTATTAGTCCCATACTGTAGGTTTGTGCAGAGCAGCTCTAGGTGAGCTGAGGACTAGTGTTAAAGCTGGAGGAGTACAGTAAGAGAGTATGGAGGCTGCACTGCACACTAGACTACTCTCTTGCTTTGGGCACACACACAGTGTAAAGAACACAGCGGAAATAAGTGCATAGTATGTATCATACAGTACATGTGAGGTATGATAGGGTGTTGTGGCACAGATTGGGGACATCATCTGTAAAGAGTGTAAACTGAGATTGTGTCGTGTTTAAGGATGTTAGTGGCAGACTGTTGTTCTCATGAGTGCAGTGGCAGCAAGTTCAAGAGTTCAAGAAGGTGACAGTAGAACCAGCGTCACTCTTAAAGGGGAAGCTACTCTGGATGCGGGAAGTCAAAGACTTACAGTCCCTGCTCTAACTATTAGCTTCCATTCTATACAATGGAACTGGCCACACCAGACACGGCAGCACAGACAACATTCTAAAAAATATATCACCATTCATTTCAACTTGACTTGATGCTTTGAGTGTAGTCTTAAGGTTAGTTAGAGGAGTTTGCATGAGTCAAGTGCCTGCCTGAGCCCTTGAGCTTGGTCAGATGTGGTGCTGCTGCTGGTGATGATGATGATGGTTGTGGTGATGTCTCTTCTCTTCCTCTCCAGAGCACTCAGGATCCACCCAACAGAGCTCCAGATGCTGTTGTGACTGATGAAACCACCAGCAATCAGGCAAGCACAACACACACACACACACACACACACACACACACACACACACACACACACACACACACACACACACACACACTAAAGAAATTCACACTTTTAGACCTCACACTTGCAATGCACACATTTTCACTGTGCCCTACTTTCTTCCATTGTCTCACCCTCTCTCTCTTATCTCTCTATGTATCTTTCTCTCATACTCTCTCTCTCTCTCTCTCTCTCTCTCTCTCTCCCTCTTTCTCTCTTACTCTCTCACACATACACACACACATTCTCTCTCTCTCTCTCTCTCTCCCCTCTGGGGATGAGTGGCAGGACATTTCCACCTCCTGCTGTATAGACCCAGGCAGGCAGCATGGCAGCATGGCCAACAGTGAGCCAGTGGCCACTTCATCTGCTCACTTCACATTAGCTGACACAGGCTAGCCACGGAGACAAGCAGCGCCTCTTGGAAACACTCCTCTACCCTCCCTCTTCTCTCTTTCTTCCTCTCTCCCTTTCTCTCTCACACCCTCTCACCTTCTTCCCCCCCTTCTTCCTCTCTTCTCTCTCCATCTCTCTCTCTCTCTCTCTCTCTCTCTCTCTCTCTCTCTCTCTCTCTCTCTCTCTCTCTCTCTCTCTCTCTCTCTCTCTCCCTCTCTCTCTCTGGTACGGCTACCCTACCGAGGGCTTGCACACAAACAGCAGCTGGTGTCATCATGAAAGACCAGGCAGCTGTGACCAGCCTGAGCGTCTATCTATCTGTGGAAGGCATCTATCTTCACAAGGAAACATCACAAAGCCTTAGATTTCCCCCCAAACAGCGAGCAGCAGCTAAGGGAATGTTTAGGCAGCTCTCTCTCTCTCTCTCTCTCTCTCTCTCTCTCTCTCTCTCTCTCTCTCTCTCTCTCTCTCGGGGCTCTCAAAGCTGACCTTCAATTCAACATGACAGGATGTTGCAATCAGACATCATCCATCAAACTAAACACACACGTCTCTCAGCCTCCAAAACAGATGGCAAAGATCTTCAGTGTTATTGTGGTGTTAGTCCATCAGTATTTAGCATTGATTATGGCTATTTGATTAGCTGTCTGATGTGATGGTGGTGGTGGTGATGATTGAATGTGAATGCAAATGTAAATGCTGCTCCTCTAGGCTGCTCTCTACAGGCTGAGTGGAGACTGGAACCCCCTGCACATTGACCCAGACTTCGCTGCTATGGGAGGTAAGGGGAGGGGAGTCTTTTTCTCTCTTTCTATTTTTAAGGAAGGATCAAGAGAACATTTGTATAGATTATCATCCTAATTTGAGATGAAAATGTCACTGGGATTATTCTTCACCTAGTGAGGTGGCATACAGCCAGTTGCTGCAGCTCCAGTCTTGTGCTAGTAGGTCCTGTGTCCTGTGTCCTGTGTCTCACCCCCTGTTGTGTGCCCAGGATTCAAAGCCCCCATTCTCCATGGCCTGTGCTCATTCGGCTTTGCTGCACGACACGTCCTCAAGCATTTCGCCAACAATGACGTCTCCAGATTCAAGGCCATCAAGGTGACCCACAGACACACTTCAGCCCTCACAGACTGCACTGTCAAACAGTCCTAGTCATACTGTATAATCACCTCACTCTTTTTAACAACCCACAGCAAGGTCACACACATGGACACACACACACACACACACACACACACACACACACACACACACACACACACACACACACACACACACACACGCACACACACACACACACAGACAGACAGTAAAGGAGGTCACAAAGAGAGCAACAGCAGTTTAATGTTTTGCTTCTCTCTCTCTCTCTTCCCCCTCCCACCCCCCCTCACTCTCTCTCTCTCTCTCTCTCTCTCTCTCTCTCTCTCTCTCTCTCTCTCTCTCTCTCTCTCAGGTACGTTTTGTGAAGCCCGTGCTCCCAGGCCAGAGTCTGCAGACTGAGATGTGGAAGGAGGGCAACCGGGTGCATCTGCAGTGCAAGGTGAAAGAGACTGGAGCAGTGGTCTTATCTGGGGCTTATGTGGATCTACACGGACCTCCAGACGTCTCGCCTAGCACCCCAGCTCCCCAGGTACACACACACACACACGCAGATAAAGACTTACAATAATATGATGACCACACACATACATACACACACATATACCCACCATACACACACACACACACACACACAATGTGAGTGTTGTTGCGCTGTGTTGTGTAGGCAGAGGAGCTCCAGAGTGATCTGGTGTTTGCTGAGATTGGGCGTCGCCTGGAGAGCATGGGGGCGGAGCTAGTGAAGAAGGTCAATGCTGTGTTTCTGTGGGAGATCACCAAGGAGCCCGCAGGACCCGTCTGTGCACAGTGGAGTGAGTCACACCTTCACAAACAAAACACACCTTCACAAACACACACACACACACACACACACACACACACACACACACACACACACACACACACACACGAGGAGGGACTACTGTGCTACTGTATGGTGCCAGTGTAGGGCAGTGACTAGAGCAGTGTTTCTCAAACTGTGGGGCGGGCCCCACTAGTGGGGCGCCGACAGATGAGAGGTGGGGCGCGAGACATCTCTTTGTGATCAATTGGCGGCTGCACCATGCCCCCCAAATACACCTAGCCTATTATTTGCTTGTTGCTGTGATGAGTGGCTCTGAAAATTTTTAGTTTTGACTTTACATATATTCTATTATTTTATGTGTATCCATCTTTAGGCCATTCATCTTGGTGAAACAGGCTAGCTCATGATCTCTTCAGTCAAATAGGGCATACCAAAATAGGGGAACATGATTTCCCTGAATTCAGGTGGGACGTGAAAATCGTCTGCCTTCCAAAGTGGGGAATGACAGAAAAAGTTTGAGAACCACTGCTCTAGAGGGTGGACAATGTCCAGTTTGTAGCATCAAATTAGCAGCTTCATATTACCAGCCAATAGGACACGAGAAGAGAGGAGCTGTTTCTCTAAGTCAAGTAAGCATGCTTGGGGGATCCGTGACTCAGAGGGATAGTGGGTCGTACCATTAATCCGGGGACCCGGGTTCGAGTTCCCGATCCTTACCCATCTCTCTCTCCCAACCATTTCCTGTCACTCTCTCTACTGTCCTGTCAAATTAAAGGCAAAATGTCCCAAGAAATATAAAAATATATAAATATATTTAAAAAAAAAAAAAAAAAAAGTAAGCATGCATGTTTTACTAAGGAGGCATTCACTACATTTAGAAACAGTGATGGACACACAACTGAAAGCTCTTCATATGGAAGCAGACTTATGAACAGCACATCCTCCCTTCTCTCTCTCTCTCTATCTCTCTCTCTCACTCTCTCTCTCTCTCTCTCTCTCTCTCAGCCATCGACCTCAAGTCCCCGCCAGGCTCTCTCCTCAAGGGCCCATACAGCGGCAAAGCTGACGTCACCCTCACCATCTCTGACCAGAACTTCATGGAGGTGGTATCTGGCAAACTCAACCCACAGAAGGTACTGGAGCGCTACTGACACCATTATTCTTACTGGAGAGCTACTGACACTGTTATTGTTACTGGAGAACTACTGACACTACTATTCTTACTGAAGCTACTGACATTGTTATTCTTACTGGAGCGCTACTGACACCATTATTCTTACTGGAGCTACTGACACAATTATTATTACTGGAGAGCTACTGACATTGAACTTGAACTTGAACATTGTTATTCTTACTGGAGCGCTACTGACACCATTATTCTTACTGGAGCTACTGACACAATTATTATTACTGGAGAGCTACTGACACTATTATTTTTACTGGAGCTACTGACATTGAACTTGAACTTGAACATTGTTATTCTTACTGGAGAGCTACTGACACTATTATTATTACTGGAGAGCTACTGACACTATTATTCGTACTGAAGTTACTGACACCATTATTATTACTGGAACTACTGACACTGTTATTGTTACTGGAGCCCTCAGCTCAGCTCCACTCTTGAGCCTGGGTTTGGTGTAGAACCGTAGTTCTGTGTGTTGGATATGTAGAGAATGCCACTCCTGCAGGAACAGCATGCAGAACACATTTCCTGCACTGCCTGAGCCTGAGCCGGGCCGACACAAAGCAGAGCAGAGCAGAGCAGAGGGTTGTGCCTGGGAATGGAGCCTGAGTGAATGCCATGCCTGCTGCTGCTGCTGCTGCTGCTGTTTGACAGACTAAGTAAGACACTTGCTGTCTGAGGGAGCGCATTGAGCTCATTACAAATGAGATGTAAAACACAGAGCTTGTCAGACGCCCAAAGTGGAGCCTTCAGTCAGGTGTCAGGTGCACCGCTGCAGCGCCGACAGGATAGAGCTCCCAAAGATGTTTGCCATTCTCTTTCTCTCTCTCTTTCTCTCTCGCTCTCTGCTCCCCCTTTACTCTGTGCCTCCTGTCATGTCCTCCCTCCTGTGATCATCCTGTCTTCCCTCTCTCCCTCTCTCTGCAGGCGTTCTTTGAGGGCAAGCTGAAGATGCGGGGGAACATAATGCTGAGCCAGAAGCTGGACAGCTTGCTGAAGGACCACGCTAAGCTGTGAGGGAGCAGATGGAGGAGGAGGAGGCGCCCTGTGACCTCACTACATGTACCGTCCATCCCGCTCTCCCATTGGCTCTCTCTCAAGAGATCCCGCCCATCTAATCAAACTGCATGGACATAGGGCATAATTCTGCACTGTCTGTTTGAAAGCTACAGGAAGGGCATTAATTGTGATTAATAAAGTTGTCATTGTGGGATGGAGGTCCAGTGGATTGAGAAGAGAGGAGAGGAGAGGAGGCATCGCCCCAGATCATCCTTAAGATTAAAGATTAAAACATGGGTAAGCATTTGGGTTCATCCCCCCAAAATGATATGACTAACTTGGTTAAAGTATCTCAATCAAATTAACATGAGGAACTGAAGATTAATCTACTAAAATCAGTCTTTCATGTCCATACAGCTGATTTGACATGAGGACAGGTTAATACTGGACTTCTGGACAACTCAATTCAGTGATTCAGTGCCTTGTCACAATAATATGTTTCAGTTTGAAGTTACAGTGTGCAAGGTGTCAGTGTCATTATGTTTCACTCTTTCCAAAATCATTTTGCAATAAAATATCTATTTTTAACAATGGACTGCTTAAAAATGAGAGTGATTGAGTGAAGTGATGAAGGAAGTTTCTGAATGTTTGTGCTTCTATCTGAGCCAGTGCCGGTGTTCCGTGAACCTTTTTGGCCTTTCTGAAGTAGGTCACACAGTCAAGTATGTTTGCCCCAGCAACGCTTGGACAACGCCCACAGAGCCAAAGTGTCCTGGTCAGCTTTAGCCCTCATTCTGATGCAGTGAAACAGCAGAGGGTAGATTGATGACACCTGTCATATCCACAGTGGCTTCCTTTCAACCAGACCTCTCGAACAGGCTGCTAGTACTGCTAGTACATATTGCAGGGGAAAGAATCATTAATAAAACACTTCTTTCTACTCCACTTCAACTTATTTCCACTTTGCTGAGCAGTGCACATGAAATGACATTTATGACCAGCTTCTCCTCAGATTCAACGTTGCTGTAACCGGCTCCAACTATAGAGATACTGTGGGACCACTTTCACCTGATCCTACTAGACCAGGGGTGGACAATTGTTTTGATCGAAGGGCCACATTTGGTTTTAGATTTTATCTAGCCAGGTGTTAACAGTCAACCAGTTGATGGAGGATTATGCCGGTAAAACTTTCTTCAGAGGACATGTTAACATGCAGGGTTAAAGGTGAAATCCAGTGTGATAAGAATAGAAAGTGTATTGCAACATCATAAAAAGTTGTAGCATAAAAATTCTAGCCTGGCAGGCCATCCTATGTCATTGAAATGTATAGTCTGGAATCGAGAGAAAGACCGAACTCAATCGTGGGGCGGAACAAGGCTGTTATCTTTCAAACTACTTCTGCACGCAACAGGATAGCCTATGACCAATCAGAGGAACAAACAAAATCTAAACACCAATTCAAAAGACCGTTGTGTTCGGCGAAGCCCGCTACGCTAATGGCGTCATCCAATCAAATTCCCTATGGTTTGTTACTAGACATACAGGCTGAGCAAATTTATTTGCCACCGCTAGGGTACGTCTAGATTTCTAGGCTAGGGGAATTCTTATTTCATGACCATCATGAAGAAAATTTGATAAATCAGGTCTATAATCTTTCACCTTGATTAAAAGAGAAATTCTTCTATTTTGGGAAGGCTCCACAGGCCGGATAAAATAGCTCAATGGGCCGCATGTGGCCCCTGGGCCTTAGTTTGCCCAGTTCTGCACTGGACTCTAGAGCATATTCTCCATACTGAGAATCCTCCTGTAGTGAGGTCACAGATAAAGGCAAAATATTCTACTTTGAAAGTCCCTGGCTAGCTGTCAGTCCTAGAGAGGTGGTGGTGGGGAGTTTGTGTCTCTGTCCGCACTTTTAAAGCTGCTGCACACCTGCAGCCACCAGACCAAGTGAAGTGGCTCAAATCCATCACTGGATCACTGTTTAGGTCCAGCTGATGTCTTTGGACGGTCTTTGGTATTGTGTGCCCTCAACGGTGCCTTCCAGGAAGCGCCGCCTTCCACTCAGTTAAGGGTTTGGATGAGGGTTGAGGGGGTTAAGGTTAGGAATAGGGTAAAGGTAGTGCCTTTTAGGCTGTGCTGCCTGGAAGGTGCAGTTGGGGGCAAAAAACACCATTGAGTGTCTTTGGACCTTGGTTATGAAGAATGAAACAATACAGAAAAAATGTCCACAACAGTTGGAGAAGATACTGTTTACACCATTTCTCCTACCCTTTTTAAAAAAGTGAAATTAACTACAGTAATTGTGAATTACTTCACCGTTTCAATTGAGAAGAGCTAGGCGTATGTAAATGTGAATCTTTTTCTGTTTGAACTGAACTTAGTTAATATTAAGTGTGAACTTGCACAACACAAACCAATGAAATGAAAACAATAACATCCTCCCAATGTCTCAATGTTGAATCAAGTTGATTTTATTAGATCTTTACATTTGATGCATATTATACAGACAGATTTACAATCATTTTTATACTTATAAAATTAGATTTATCTGAGTATATTCACATTTGTAAGATTGAAGAGGGGAGAGAGAGAGAGAGAGATGCATGAGTGGCTACAGGTGGAGCGGGAGGGAGTCACTTCCTGTTTGTCCCACCTCAGGGACTAGACTCCGGGCTCCAGGTAGTAGTGTTGTGCTCACCATGGCAACCCAGACAGGGGCGGAGACACGAGGACAGTCCAATCTCACAGCAGTCTCACTCTCCATCACACGAGAAACTACAGGGAATCTCACAAAGCTTTTTCCTTTAATATATACGCCTATAACTTCATGATTAAGCGGTATTTATGGTCTACGCTGTGCTTAGAAGCTCAAGGAAGGGCTTATGTCATTTTTGTAATAAAACTGAAAAACAAACAAACAAAAAAATAAAAACAAAAAGCATGCCAGTCCTTAAACAATTTGTAAGGCATATTGCTAATAAATATGATCATTTTCCACAGAAAATGTTTTTGTAAAGCACAGGCTGTAATTTGTTAATAGTTCTCAAGTCACATCATCATACCCTTATTTCTCTATTTACATCAAGAATCATAATTACCATAAAATTAAATCATTCATTTTCCTCCCAGTAGGAAGCAAACGTACAGTTTTCAGTTGGTAGAATGTTTCTGATTGGCGCATAGTAAGCAATCTCTGTTCACTTCAGAAGCAAAAAACCCTTTCTGAGGCCGTTTAGTCCATGACCCAGCTTCAGTAATATGTTAACACTGAAGGACTTGAAGCCCTCCTCGCTATGTTAGGATTCGCTCAAGGCAATGACAACGCTTATTTCAATTACAGTTTTGGCAGCAAGAAAAACATAGACCCAATTATATCACTAAACAGATTAAAAAACACACACACACACACACACACACACACACACACACACACACACACACACACACACACACACACACACAGTCACAGTCACACTCGCAAGCAACCTGGTATAGGTGCTACTCACCTAGTAAAGCTAGAAAATTGATAGCTGGACATGGATAACTCTTAAGAGAATATAGCATTTTCACTTCACTGATTTGAGTTCAGGACCATACAGGAGAAACAGTGCAAGAAATGCACACTAGTTTGTCTAAAAGGTAATTCATATCCACAATGAGAAAGTGCTTTGTTTTTTTTATAATTAGTTTTTTTTTTTATATTTATAGCTTTTTCCATGGATGTGGATGCTGCTGCTGCTGCTGCTGCTGCTGAGTATAGTGTGCAGATAGTGTGCTTGATATTGGCTCACCACAGACACATGACTTATGAGTTTGCTAGTTTGTACCATGTGATCCGACTACTCTAGGAAAATACGCAGGTTAGAATAAGGACACTTATCAGTTCATTTCTAGGCTACACTCACTGTCTACCACTACAAAGCTTATACTGCAGATGACTTAAGGCTCTGAGAGGGGGAGCTGGATCCGAGCAGTTCAATGGTTCCTTATGGAGCAACTGGACAACTGGGCTTCTCCTCGCTTGTGCTTTACTAGCCTGTTGTCCTGTCCTTGTTCTTGCTTTCTCTTCGGTCGGTCAGTCAGTCAGTCAGTCAGTCCGTCAGTCAGCACGAGGGATCAACTTGGCCGATTCCTCTCCACACAACGCACTGCATACACGTGTGCCTTCATCCAACACGTTTGGCTCAGGCAGCTTTGCGTGTATATCTGTGTGTGTGTGTGTGTTTGTGTGTGTGTGTGTGTGTTTGCGTGTGAGAGAGAGCATGAGGGCCCTCATGTTGAATCTGCAGAACTCTTTAGAACGTGCTGAGGTTCCCCCACGCGCTGAGGAGGACGCACAGACTCCACATGAGGCTGATGAGGCAGTGGGTGTGATGGGAGCGCTTTAGAAGAAGCTGATGCCCCGCCCCTCCGCAGCTGACCTCTGCGTGACCCTTGCGTGGTATGCGGAATGCTTGCGTGCTGTTAGATGATGAACTTGACGTTGTTCCTGGCTCGGCTGGCCTGTGCGCTGAGGCGGTCGGGGAGGACGCGCAGCTTCATGGTACCGTCAGCGCCGCACGAGAACACCTGGCTGGACGGCGCCGCCTCGATCTGCATGACGCCCGTGCCCAGGTTACGGAACAGGGATTGGCGAGCGTGCTCGTTGGGGAAGCAGTGCAGCAGTGTCTGAGTCAACAGACTCCACACCTGGGACAGGAG
>JAODXP020000019.1:1201088-1288588 GCA_027497455.2 Sardinella longiceps | reverse complement strand
TTATCGCCCAAATCGCCCAAGTTTCGTTGCCCAAGTCACCTGCCGCTTTGTTGCCTAAATCGCACGTCTCCATACAAAGTCAATTACTCCCGTCGCCCGTGTCGCCTGATTTGCTTTCAGTCTGAACGCACAGTTAGTCACATAGTCCTCCCTCCCTATCAGTCCAGCAGCTCCCTCTCCAGTCACTACTTCCTGTGAGAGCAGGGAGACGGACATGAGCTCATCACTGGCTCACACTGCATACTGGACTGCTAACACTTAAGGCCAATTCAGACTGAAGATCCGCCACCAGACAACATGGTTGTAGAGAGGAGTTGCAGTGGCGTGAATCAATCGCTGCATGCTTTGCAAAGCGTCACAAAAGATTCCACGTGTCAAGAGGTCATCCGAAACGAAATAGAACCACGGTTACATACATAACCATCGTTTTATAACGTGGCTGGCTTTTAGAATGGGCAGCCTGTCTCGTGGGGGACCTTTAGTCTGCCGCCACCTTTCCATGCATGTTCCTAGAGGACTTTAACCTGCAGTACTGTACGCTACAGTGCAATCATGTCACTGGGGAAAAGAATCAGGCAATCTGACCAGTTTGCTCACATGTGCTAATAAAAGGCCACAGACTACACAAGAGGTGAGGTGAGGTGAGGTAGCCTGTGCTGTGGGCCAGAGGGAGTGGAGGGAGGAGCTGGAGCAGCTCTGCACAGACGGCAGGGACACATTTGATTGGCTGGCAAACACACACGTTTCCACATCACCACAGCCCACTGCTCAGACCCCTGCCCTACGCCCCCCCTGCCCGTGATTGGCTGTACAGTAGAGCAGTACCTGGTTGGCGTTAGGCTCGTCCGTGCCTGACAATTTCCCATAATCCCTGCTGTCTTCAAACGACTTTAACCAAACCAGACATCAGACAGGAGACACAGGTGATGAGGCATGCAGGATCAACAGCACACACAAATTAACACACGCACACACACATTAGATGGTTAATCAGCATACACACACACACATACCCACCACATGCAACCGGGTGAGTGACTGCATCTTAAAGTTAGAGTGTGACAATCATATGACTAGAGCACACACACACACACACACACACACACACACACACACACACACACACAAAGCCTGTCAGCTAGCTTCCAACACTGCACTGCATTGCACTGGGCTGGGCTGGCTAGATTCCATTCATGGACACATTCTAGACTACAAATACATCAGCAGTCATCACAGAGTCAATCAGGACTACATTATTCACCAGACTCATGCAAAACACCACCAGTGATTGGAACAGACAGGTCATACAAACACACACAGCCACCAACTCAGCACTCATTCTTTTGCAAACACTGCAGTGTTAAAAAGCAACTGAATCAGAATCAAATTAAACAGAACATGCACATCATTCAGTGAAGAGAAATTGACCACCTTCATTTCAAACATGAAACACACAGGTGATGTTATGGGAGAGAGAACAGTATTTGTTGTGGTGTCTCCCCTGGCTGAGCAGACATGCTGGAGCAGGCACACACCAATCAGCAGGGGTCTCTAGACTCTTACGCAGTGAGGGGGCTGCTCAGTGAGCCCACAGGTGAGTGTGTGTGTGTGTGTGTGTGAGAGAAGGAAGTCCTGGGGCCTGTACCTCGTTCTGGTCGCGTTTCTTGGTGAAGATGTTGCGGATGAAGGTCTCCTGCACCTCCTCCTGCTTGACCAGGTACTGCCACAGCCTCCGCACCGGCAACGCAGCATGCTGCTGGGACCTGCACACACACACACACACACACACACACACACACACACACACACACACACACACACACACACAGCTTTATAGTGCCTGTCTACCTGTCTGTCTGTCTACCTGCTTGTCTTTCTGTCAGTCAGTCAGCTAACGCTAACAGGCATGTGTCCATGGGGAGATCAAAGATGGTGCGGGAGAAAAGCCTACAACACTCACGTCACTCACTCACATTTTCATTTCTACTTCAAATCCGAGTGTAAAAATCAGACCCAAAAGTCTGCAGAGAACACAATCAACAGCACGCCAAACGTACAGTAGCATCAAACGCTAAGTAGTATTTAGTCGTGGCCACAAGTGTGACCTTGTCCAGGCCGTCTATGTGCACACACTGTACTACCTGCAGAACTAAGAACATGTTCACAATGGGACTGGCAGTCTGCAGGCATGTGGATCTGATCCTGCCTGTGCATCTCTGCCTCTGCCTCTCCCTGCACCCCAGCAGACTGACATCCTTACTAGACATATGCATTAGACTGATGAAGAACCCCCCCCCCCCTCCATCCTTCAGCATCCATCATTTAGCAGTGGGCCTGCTGCTGCTGCTGCTGCTGGGGCAACAGAGGCTTGTTGTTGTAATTGGGGCTGAATAATGCAGGCGGAGGTAAGTGAGTGGGGGGGGGGTAGGGGGGTGCTGTGTGTACCTGAAGGGGGTGTTGGAGGGTTCAAACAGGGCCTTATGGCGGAGCAGCGCGGGCCCCGGGGCGGTGGGGTCGTCGTGGGGATGGGTGGAGATGTACTTGGGTGGGGGGCCGCCAAAAACCTCCAGCCTCTTGAGGAGCACCTGCTCCCAGCGCTGCAGTGTCTTCAGCACCGCATGGCAGAGAGGAGAGCCCACAGGGAGGTCTGAGTGAACACACACACACACACACACACACACACACACACACACACACACACACACACACACACAAACACACACACACACACACGATAAGCACACAGTATTATATTGTTTGTAAATACCAACTCATTTTCGAAACCTAAACCTGCCATAAATAAGAATAACTTCCACCCAAATAATACTACAGCCACACAACGCTTTCATACTGCTCAAAGAATTAGAGATTAGAGTACACACACAGAGTACTCTCAGAACACACACACATGCATACACAAAACATGTATGAACATGCACGCACACACACACACACACACACACACACACACACACAGAGAAAGAAAAAACATAAAGCTGTATCAACAACCTACCATAAGGGAATAACTTAGGCACATATCTACATATCCCTGCATACTCATAAATATTGCATATTCACACAGATCACAACCAAACATAACTTAATGCCACACACACACAGAGACACACACACACACACACATGTGAAACCACACATCGTCATGACACATGCTCCACGAGGGAGTGAGTTTCCATGCATGGATCCAAGCCCCTCATCCATACTGCATGAGCTGTGTGCATTAAAGACTACGGTCTGGTCTGTCTGTCTGCTGCAGGGAGCTGCTGTGATCCACAGTCTTCTGCGGCTCCTTCAGTCTGCCCAACCCCACTGCTCTTCTAGAAAGATCCGTCTCCCACATGCATACTGGCCTCAACATCACACAGACTACATGCATGGCTGAAGCCATATGAGGTCACATTCTGACTACCTAAAGATGTGACCTCACAAAACCCCCATGGGCACCATCATTAAAGGACTGCATTCTTTTATTTCATTGCCAGCAGGCTGTGCCTATCATACGGAGACGGGCCCACGGGTGGTGGGGTGGTGAGGCGAGTGCTCACCCATGAGATCATGGCCCGCCATGGGGTAGAAGGACCTCAGGTTGGCCAGAACCATCTGCACCATGGCCAGCCGCATCAGACACCAGCTGTGGGAGAGAGGAGAGGAGAGGAGAAGAGAAGAGAGGGGGGTTAGTACAACCAGTGGCAGGCTACAACTGATACCGACACAAGCTCTGCCTGCTGGAGCACCCTGAGGTGCAGGGGAGAGGGTGCAGCACCTGTAGGAGTTGTGGTTGGAATGTTCCCTCAGAGGGGAGCTGGAGTCAAAGGCGTCGCTGTAATCTTCCTCGTCCTCGTCCTCCTCACTGCCCAGGCTCTCCTCAGAGTCGTACTCCGGCCGGCTCTCAGAGGGCAGCAGGAAGGGCTGGGGGGCAGAACACAAACACAAACAAACAAACAAACAAACAAACAAACACAAACACATCAGACCTCTCACATCACATGGCTTTACATGTAAGGCCATTACTTTTGCCCACCAATGACCATAGTCTAAGTAACAATAAGATGAGCATTTAGACTGAAATCAAGCACACATTCTCCTGTGTGTGCATCTGGCACAGAGGAGCAGACAGAGACCTTGGCGATAAAGTAGTCCCAGATGCTGAGCTCGGGCGGGACGAAGCGCTCGATGAAGCTGGTGGGTTGGGGTTCGGGGGGCGGGCTGCGTTGACTGCGAGGGCTGGTGGGGCTCTCGGGCGGGACCTCTCTGGAGCTGCTGCGAGACGAGAGCAGACGGAAACGCTTCTGCTTCCTGTCCGACTCCTCATGGGCCACAGACACTGCACACAACAGCACCACAGCACAGGCTCATCAGCATCATCATCCACCACCACCAACATCAACAACCTCCTTTACAGCCTCCATCTATTGTCTTTCTACTCCACTTGGACTGCCCCATTGCTAACGGTGATCGTCTTCAAAAAGCAAAGGGCCATTGAAGACCAATATTGTCAATTGTCAACATTATGAGGTTGCGATAATAACGTCCACTCAGTAACAGCAATATTTAAGTGTCATTGCATAGTGTCGCTTCAGCATGCTTGGCACCAGTTGGTACCTCTGCAAAGGTGGTAACATAAATATAGCAGATGTTGGCAATGGAGAAGCAAAAAAGGGAAAAGGAACCATAGCAGATGAGTTAAAATGAGTGGAGCATGGCTGTGGAGTCAAGCTCTGCAGTGTGAGTACTCTGTGTGTGTGTGTGTGTGTGTGTGTGTGTGTGTACTCACCTGTGGGGGCATGTGCAATGCTGCTGCTGCTGGTGGTGGTGGGCAGGCGCGCCCCTCCCCCAAACACGGCCACCCACAGCTTGCTGTTGAGCGGGTGTGCCAGCACGCGGAAGAGCTGGGCGCTGGAGTGGGTGGCCAGGCCGTGCACAAACAGGCTGAGGAAAACGGCCGTCAGCACCTCGCACAGCAGCACGCCCAGCCCCGCGCGGCCCTCCTCCCCGCTGCACACGCTCAGTAGACGCACCAGCGCCGCCACACCTGCAGAGGGCACAAGAGAGAGAGGCTCTGTGAGAGATCAGCAGCAATCTAACCAGCCACCAGCATGGGGACATTTAGGCCACCTCATGGACATCACAACGCACTAAGACAAGTCACTACTGTGAAGGCCACACAGCACAAGCCCTTTCCTCATACGAGTATGTGTGCTTACCTGGCCACTGTGCTGGGGCGGTGTTGGGCAGGAGACTCTCCTCTGCGTTGGCACCATAGCCTGGTGGATGCTGGGAGTGCAGCGCATTGTGGTACACAGTTCCCATGAGGCCGTTCACTTGACTAACACACACAAACCACACGCGCATCACACTCAATGAGAGCAGTAGTGTGACATTACAGACACTTGCAGCTACTTCAGGTTAATGGACATGGCATGTATAATTGCACAACAGAAAATGAGTCATTCATCATTCATTCATTCATTCAGAGAGAAGCAGCCTGATGCAACACCAGTAAACAGACAAACAGGTTAAAACGTTAGCAAGCTTATTTGGACTCTAAAACGATGATAAACCTGCATTTCATGAGAAATGCTTATGATCCAATGCCACCACAATTACGACAATTCCTCAAGCCCCAAGCATGAGCGAGTATACTGTTCTGTGTTTGAAAACAACTACAGTGCAGTATACTCGCTCATGTCTGAAAACAAACATGAGCGAGTATACTGTACTGCATTTGTTTTCATACATGAGCGAGTATAGTGTGCTGTAGTTGTTTTCAAACATGAGTGAGTATACTGTACTATATTTGCTTTCAGACATGAGTGAGTATACTGTACTATATTTGTTTTCAAACATGAGTGAGTATACTGTACTATATTTGTTTTCAAACATGAGTGAGTATACTGTACTGTATTTGTTTTCAGACTGCTTTAATTGCGGCCCACAGTAGTGTGTGCTGCCCTCCCGCAGTGGCAGAGCACAGAGGAGTCTTTTCTAGTGGAGAATCTGGCAGTGGGAAATGTCACGGCAGGCCCTGGGCCATTGGGCGCTCACATGACTAGCAGGTCACATGACGCCCTTGGGTGGGGTAGGATTGGCTCAAACTGCACATTTTGGGATGTGCTGATTTTGAGAGCAGGCAGAATTCCCAATGGGAGGCCTGAGTGACGAGTGGCCCCGGCCCCGTGTCACTCCTAAGTGTGAAAGCGCAGGTGAGAAGTAGCGCCTAGCCTAGCCAATGTAGGTCAACACAGAAGGAAGGAAGGGGTGGGGAGAGACAGATACAGAGAAGAACACAGAGGAGAGAGAGAAGGGGAGAGAAGACTGACGAAGAGAGGAAAAGAAAATAGCAAAAGACAGATACATATAATGTGGGACAACCGGAAACCACCACACACACACACACGCACGCACGCACACACGCACGCACGCACGCACGCACGCACGCACGCACGCACGCACGCACGCACGCACGCACGCACGCACGCACGCACGCACGCACGCACGCACGCACGCACGCACGCACGCACGCACGCACGCACGCACGCACGCACGCACGCACACACACACACACACACACACACACACACACACACACACACACACACACACACACACACACACACACACACACACACACACACACACACACGGCTTCAGTGGCGGTGTGACGTGTGTTTGTTCTGTCAGTGAGGCTTAGGCTGTCTGTGGTGTGTGTCGAGACAGGCAGATAGGAGATGTCATCAGGAACAGCAGGAGCACAGACACACAGCACAGCACAGCCCAGCACTGCTCACTCATCTCAGCTCTCATAATGAGAAAATGGAATTGAGGGATTTTCCTCTTCAATTGCCTTTAATGAATTCAGCAGATTAACTAGTTGGGGCACAAACACGCTCCCTGGAGGCTCCTCTAAGGCAGGGAGAAGAGCCCTGGTGCTCACAGCAAATTAGATCAGATGCGGGGGGAAAGAAAGAGACACACACACACACACACACACACACACAGAGAGAGAGAGACAGAGACAAGCGGAAAGGCTTACTGTAGATAGAGGTGTGTGTGTGTGTGTGAGGCTTGCGTAAGTGGCAGGGCCTGTGGTGGGAGGAGCTCTAACTGTGTGACTGCTCAGGTGGGGGCCAATGGCATCTGGTGCTCAGAGTCAGAACACACTTCTCACTCAAACACACATGCACACACATAGGGGGACGCGAGTTTTGCATCTGGGCTGATGCACCACAGCAATGGGGGAAGCTGCAGGAGGCAGCCTGTGTTCTTTAACACAGCAGGTGACCCAAACACACACACACACACGCACACACACACACACCTGAGCCATCACTGCCTCTGTGGCTATCTACACCAGAGAGTAGGGCTGTACAGAGGCAGCTGTAATCTAGACCACAGCAGGGGCTCCAGGAGAGAGAAGGGACAGGTGAGAGGCCCACCGTAGCTCACACACACACACACACACACACACTCACCTGTACACATGGCCGTCACACAGACACTGGTAGATGCAGGCAGACAGCGAGGCGGCCAATGCATGCATCACATAGATCTGGAAAGACACAATTCAACACATTACAGCAACATTAACAATTAGCCATCTTTATCTTTAGACCTTTATTAACATCTTCACACAAGTAGCTTCCTTCACCAAAGTGACCACAGACAAATTACTGACATTCATTGTCAATTGTAAGGAAAGTTTCACAGTTTTGCAACTAGATTGAACTAGTTTGAAGACTGTCCATATTTTGTGCAAATCAAGCCTGTCCAACTGACTGGTTTCCCACTGCACTCTTATTTCTCTCCAGCTCCTCTTCCACTGACGGCAGCTAAAAGCCAAAGGCTGCAGTCACACTTGACAGTGAGGATGTGCTGTTATCTTTTGCCCGTCATTACAATTCCACTGCTTTAAAGGAATATTCCACCTTGTAGCGAACAGTGACCCCACCCGGTCTCGAACCTGGGTCTCCGGGGTGCTAAACGTGCAACTTGACCGCAACGCCAAAGAGCCAGGCTCGTTGGTATGCCAGTCAGAGCGCATACTCAACCGTAGTGACGGTACTCCGTCACACACCTCTTTATGAAAATTGGTTATTCAACCTCTTACCTGGAATTACATGTGTGGATAAAAGCAATTTGGTGTCAGTGCGTGTGTTTTCCTATTCTGGCAACCCCAATTTTACCTTTAGCTTAGCATAGGCACTGGAAAGTTAAGTAGCCAAAGAGTTGCTATCTGGCAACTTTACATTCCAGCATCTATGCTAAGCTACAACTAAAATGAAGCTAAAATTGGGGCTGCTGGACAGGGAAAACACATGCACTAAGAACAAAATGCTTTTACCCACATAACTCTAGGTAAGAGGGTGAATAACCAATTTTCATGAAGGTGGAATATTCCTTTAAAGTGAAGGGGCACCAGTTTACCTTGCTGCTGACAGCCTCGGGGTGCGGTGGGGAGTCCAGGGCGTTGATGGTGCGCAGTATGTCGTGGGTGAGGCTGGTGAGGTGGGACACGGGGTTGGCCACCACCGTCCGAGAGCAGCCCATACAGGACAGCAGCAGCGGCACGGGGGCGGGAGGGGGAGGAGTCTCCTGGAGCACCGCTGAACACACAGTGTCATCCTAAAACACAAACACACCACCATCAGCAACAACAACGACTGAGCTATGGGGATATGAGGGAGTGTGTGTGTGTGTGTGTGAGTGTAATATGACTAATTGTCATCAGCAGCAGCAGCCCTACAGTAGTCCCTGAGCCGGTGCCTCCACACTGTTAGGTCTAATTATGGCCTCAACTCCAGCTGTATTCCCAGCACTACACCTCGGCTGGGTTCATTCTCTCTGACACCAGAGCTCACTTCAGATCAGTGGCAGTGCTGCTGTGTGCACACAGACACACAGACAGGCAGACAGACAGACAGACAGAGACGGGGGAAGGAAACACACCCTGACAGTTCCAGGTCAAACTGCAGTGCCAGAGAGCAGATTCTTTCTGCTCTGGCAGAGAACAGATTCTTTCTTTCTTTCCCAATATCAATAAGGCCATAGATCAACTGAAGATACAACGGAATTTGATAACTTGAAGTACTCAAACAAAATTACCACCCTCTGATGTGTTTGTGTGTTTTTGTGTGTGTGTGTGTACACTGTATGAGGTAAACATTTTCAGCACAAAGCTCACTGGCGCCACCTTTCTGACAATAATTGCAACTTCAGAAAGGACTAGGTCATATCTTGGATAACCTGACTTATGGGACTAACATGACTTCTGTAAACAGAGTTTGAGCACTAGTGGACACACCCTCACTTCCAAACCAGCTGCAGAGCTCCAGATACTTCTAGTAGGGGAAATTGTATGAAAAATCGTTACACGGTGGATAGAAGCATGAAATTTGGTATATGTCCCTTAGGTGATCCTAAGACATCCTAGAAGGGGTGCCCAAAAAAATTTCAAACAGGAAGTGAGTTTTTGCAAAAATTCAATATGGCCGACCATTCAATTGGCTATTGATTCAAAGCACACCAGGGGTGTGTGTGTGTGTGTGTGTGTGTGTGTGTGTGTGTGTGTGTGTGTGTGTGCCAGTGCTGACCTGCTGGGACTCCTGCAGCAGTAGTATGAGCTCCATGTGCACAGAGGCCAGTCCTCCACCATGGGAGCCGTGGAGGCTGCAGTAGCTCAGGAAGATCCTCAGCAGCTGCTGGTTCCTCTGCAGCCACTGTCTCCTGCCCTGAGCAGCCCCAGCCACAGCCCCGGCTCCGGCCCCCATCCGGCCCGCCTCCACTGCCCCAGACAGGGCCTCAGCTCCGGGGGAGAGGCTGAGGTGGCTGTCCCCTGTCCCCTCCTGCTGGGGCTCCATGGTGGGGCTGTATCCGCAGCAGAGCTCCAGAGCCTCCACCTCCCGCTGCAGCCACACGGCCAGCTGCTGCCGCAGTCTCCCCCCGTCCTGGGGCCCCCCGCCCCCGCAGCCCAGCGTGCGCAGCTCCCACGTCAGCAGCTTCAGGCACGCGCGGAACTTGAGCTGCGCCGCCAGGATGTCCTCGCCCGTGGGGGTCAGGTGCGGGGCCTGGGACGTGGGGGTGGACACGGCCTCCGACAGGGGTGGCTGGGCCGGACTGGAGGCCGACGCCGGACCAGGGAAGGTCTCTTCATCCACCGGCTTGGCCTCAGCCTGCTTGGCCTTGTCTTCCTCTTCGCCATCGTCCTCTTCCTCCTCATCGTCCCACTTGAGCTCCAGAGGCTCGTCCACCATGCTGGCCGACGGCTGGCTCCAGTCGAAGCTGAGCGCCGAGTCCGAGCGACTGGGGTTGGCGGTGGAGAGGGGCGATTCGCAGACCGACGAGCCGAAGCCATTGAAGAGCGGCTGGGACCAGTCAGGCTCGGTGGCGCCGCTGTTCTGCTCGGCGGCGCTCAGGTCACTGGCGGGGTCCATGGGGCTGTCTGGGCTGGTGGCGGCGTGGGGGCTGCTGGTCTTGATGGCGCGGGGCAGGCGTGAGAGCACCTCTAGGGCCAGCAGGGGGCAGCCAGCCTGCAGGTGGGCGTAGGCGGCCGTGAAGAAGAGGCGGCGCTCCACCAGCGTGACCGAGTCCTCCTCTCGCCCCTCGGCCGTCAGACCGCCACGCCGCTCTCGCCCAGAGCCCAGGTGACGGCGCAGCAGCAGGGGGTGGGTCCGCAGGTACGTGTAGAAGTTAAACACCTCTGGGTTGCATGGAGACATGGCTGCCGGCCCTGGATAATGTGGAGAGAAGGCAGTACAGGATGAGTGCAAGCAGGCCCACACACACACACACACACACACACGTTACAATATCCAGAAGAATCATGAGAGGGCTCAAAGCCGACATAGAGTAAAAGGTATTACGTAGTATTACACCTTCCTTGTTCACACACAGCCATCACACAGCACTTGTAATTGTTCCTGGTGTGAATGGCTCTTTGTGCAAGAGTGTACCTTGTTCTTTGTGCTGGCTGGAATGTGATTGGTCCTCTGCTGGCGTGGGCGGTTCCAGGAGCGTGTCGAGGGCGCGGCTGTAGCGGTCCAGTACCCAGCAGGCCATGCTGCGGAGGAATGGATCGGGGTGGGCGGGGATGAGAGGGTCTTGGCCAAGCACGTGCCTCTGCAGGATGCGCTTGTACGTGGACGAGCTCTCAAACTCAGACTCGTACAGACGCGTGATGACCAGCGCCAGCTGCAAGTCCTGCAGCTTCTCAATGCACACCTGGAAACCAGCGAGACAGCCATCAAGCCAAGCCAAACTAAACCATTCACTTTTGGGGTGGGTTCACACTGACAACCACAACAAAACATCAGTCATTTAAATGTTTGTTGAACGAAAGTTACGTCCATGACCTCTGCCTACTGTTACAAAGCAGGGATCCACTTGGGGACAACACTGAATGTCAAAAATGCACACTACAGTAGCAAATGCTCAGTGCATACTGTGCACCAAAAGTGTGATCCCTGCCTCCAAACAAACAGCAGTCTTGCTCAACTTACAGCCAAATATTTCTTTCACCAGTTCAGTGGTGTATTTTCTCTTGTGTGTGTGTGTGTTGACTAAACCCAGTGTTATGTGATGCTGCCTGTCCTCAAGTCTGTGGATACTGCACTGTGTGTGCGGGGGAGTGTAGGATCACCTAAGTTAGCGTTTGGCCTGGGTTTGATCCCCGCTGCTAGGAGCTCCCCACACTGCGGATGAAAGAATCTGCTGAATCTCACTCCCTTCACTAGGAGTGGGTGTATTAAAGGCCTGTTTTGTCTGAGGTTCACTCTGTCAAATAAACTTTAGGAGTTCAGACCTGCGTCTCTGTGTGTGTGTGTGTGTGTGTGTGTGTGTGTGTGTGTGTGTGTGTGTGTGTTCACCTCCACAGCATCCTTAAGGGAGCCTGCGAGCAGAAAGAAGGCAGCGGAGTGCTGGAAGCGCTGTTTCCCTAACAAGGAGAAGGCGTTCTTCAGGGCTGCTTTCCTCCAGCGGTCCTCACTGAAGTTATGGCTGAAGAACTCCGTCATCTTCACGTTCTTCTGGGCCCTGCAAACAGCAAACACACACACACCATCTCAGCACTCAGGAACTTACACAAGATCAACTGCCATTCAATGCACGCATCATTCAGTAAGATTAACATGAGTGTTTGGATATTGCGGTAGGCATGCGTGTGTGAGTGTGAATGTGTGTGTATGCATGTATGTGTGTGTGGGCATGTGTGTGTATGTGTGTGTGTGTGTGTGTGTTGAAGTAGAAGACAGGCACCTGTAAAGGCCCCAGACCACAGCCTTCTTCTTCATGGCGAGATAAAAGAGCGCTGCATCCAGGGGGTCGTTGTTTCTCTGGAACGCTGCTTTGGCCACCTGCGGGAAACACAGCGGGGAGGAGGAGCGGAACGCCACGCAAGACAAGATGTGAGTGAGTGGGCACACTGGGCAGCGCCAGCGCAGGAGCCAGAGCCGGGGCATCTGCATGACTCAATTTGGGTCAGGGTTATTAAAAGCCCTCAATCGCCTCCACTTCCCCAGGCTCATTAGGAGGGAAGATGAAGGGGTTTGTGGTGTATCAAAGTGCTGTTGTGTGTGTGTGTGTGTGTGTGTGTGTGTGTGTGTGTGTGTGCCGTTGGGGTTTGATCTAGCACCCATTTCATCTCAACAAATGAGTTTGCATTGCACAGCTTGTAAGAGGAGCAGAGGCGTGTGATTTAGAATGCCAGAAAGGCCTACGCTCCACCGAAGCCTCTCTACAGCACTCCAGCATGCATGAGACTCCAAGCCAAGTCTCACACTCACACACACACACACACACACACACACACACACACACACACACACACACACACACACACACACACACACACACCTAAACCCCCTGCATTGCTATCAAGTGCACATAGATGTAAGTACACTCAAGCATCAAAGCCAATCCCTGCTCCCATGAGGCTGAAGGTAAGAGAGTAGTGGAGTACAGTATGTGTTGAATGAATACTGTACTGTACATCCTTTTGGAATGGGACAAATTATTCATCACAACAGCACTTTTGCATCAGTCTGTATGGAGCCACTACAGCTGCGTGACACTTCACACACTCCCAACCGCTTGGAATGAAACTTCAACTCCACGGCTAGCACAGATAGTGTATGATAGGGACACCTAGCAATAGCAGAGCTGGAACAGTCCTACCTTTGTGTCCACCTGTGCATTTAACACAGGTGAGTCCCCCAGCTGAGCTCAGCCACCTGGCAGAGGTGCTACTCTAATTAGTGCTATAATTAGTCATTAGTAATAACTGCTATATATATTGAGTGGTAGAAACAAAGTCTGATTCACGAGTTCTCCTCTCTGGAAACAGAGGTTTACACCTGAGATATTTCAGATAAAAAGTAAAAATGCAAATACCCAACAGATAGCCCAATTTAAAGGTGATGGCATTTGTCATTATCAAATGATATGCATCCAAGTCCACAGAGCCCAAGTGGCCATGTAGCAATGTCTTTCAAGATGCCAGTATCTATTAAAAGCAGCACAAGCAAACTCACTCCTCCATGTGACCATATGCTAACTAGCCCTGTGCAGTGCTGCGCTGTGCTGCTGACCATGTGATCATGTGCAGTGCAGTGCTGCTGATCATGTGACCACGTGACCATGTGACCCTGTGCAGTGCTGTGCAGTACTGCTGACCTTCTCGATGCAGCGTCGGAGGCGGTGTGTGCTGCGGAGCCACCAGCCCAGTCCCATGGCCCTCAGCTCAGGCCACGCAGGATCCCCCTTCTGCAGCGCCGGCAGCATGTTCAGCAGCTCCTCCTCCGCCTCAGAGTGGAACGCCCAGGCGTAGTGACACGTGGAGAGACCTGTGCGCATACACATACACACACACACACAGCAGTCACAACCACACTCGCATCCTCCCCAGTAGAAGCTAACATGCTACGGCTTTGGAAGTGAACGATTAGATAAGACCGCTGATAAACTTACATGTAGGACTCTAAACAACCTTTGGCTACATGCAATCATTTATGTAAGAAAATAAGAAGAGATCTTTGTAGACTTGTGAATGCCTACAAAATAGAGTTGTAGTCATTTGTGTGTATGTGTTGCGAGTGAGTAGTGAGTGGTGAGTCAGTGAGGAGTCCGAGTGCATTGTGTGTGTGAATAAGATGTGTAGATGAGAGTGATAAAGTTACGTGTAGGACTGTAAGTGACTGTGGTGATGAATAAGTAGTGATGTGAGTAAGTGAGAGTGTGTGTGCTTGTGTGCCTAAAAAGAGTGTAGTCAGTGGAGTAGGTGCTGGAGAGTGTGAGCAGAGTGACGTGTGAGTGAGAGTGGGTGTGAGTGTGTGTGTTTTCATGTGCCCTAGGGCAAGGCAAGGTGGAGGGCGTTGTGGGGGGTCAGGCGTGAGTGCATACGTACCCTGGTGCAGCAGCTGGACGCGGTGAGCAGGGGGCAGAGAGGTCAGCAGGAAGGTGTGCAGGCGCACCGCCAGCAGGAAACGAAGGCCGCAGTCGTCCAACGTCTCACCACCTGTCCCACAGACCACACACACAGCAGGTCATCACACACACACGCACGCACACACAGACATCATCACTCGCTGAAATGTCATCCACGACCTACAGCACTCAGGGCATTTCAAAAAAATTAAGAGAAAGTGGGCAAAACTTAAAAATTGAGTCCTAGAACAAGCTGCTTTGGCATATTCTGTCCAACTGTAAGCAAATGCTTACAGTTACTACACCGTCATTCACTCATATGTCCTGTGCAATTACTATCTTGTCTGGTCACCGAACACATAGCAAATGACTTGGTGATACTTTAAAGTTTTAAAGGACACCAGGCAACTTTTTACAATAAAACTAGTAAACTAGTTCAATAAAAGGCATACAAACCTTCCACACATTTCCCAGTCTAATTGCCAATGGCAAAACATTCTAATGATGTCTGATAGCAAAAATGTTGAATGTCATGCTATAACTTGGTTTTCTTTTCTTTTGAGGAAAAAGAAACCAGAACTACACGGTGCATGTCCTGGATGGTTTGCACAAATCCACCCTTCTTATGACTAAATGTCATCCAAAAAATTAATTTGGAACAAATTCAAAATACTAATTTCAAAACAAATGGTCTAATAAAAAGGGACCTGGTACCTCAACCAGGTGTCAAGAAGGTGCCCTAGATGGCGTTTGCGGCTCTTACCCTGTTCCTTGCCCTGGCTCTGGTTCTCCCCGATGTCTGTGCGCGTGGAGGCCACGGTGTCGGCAAGAGCCATGAGGGACATCTGCTCCATGCGCGTCAGGCCCGGGAGGCTGGCCTGCAGCAGGTAGCTGGACAGCACTTGGGCGTGCTCGGGCCCAAACGCAGTGGGGCCGTACTGCGACAGGTCGATCACCTTGGCCTTCTCCGCTTCCTCCTCGTCCTCGTCGTGGAATGGGTCCGGCGGCTCGTTGGCGGCGGAGAGGCCGGGCGACTGGAAGAGCTGGTCGTAGGCGCTGCTGCTGCTGGGCGGGTCGCTGCGTGGGCTTGATCCTCTCCCGCTGTCTGGCCCCGCGCTGGCCACCACCTCCTCTTTGCCGCTAATACTGCCCGAGGCGTCCTGGTCGGCCGCCAGCAGCGCATAGAGCGCCAGTGGCGGGACGGACTCGATCTCGGTGTAATCGGACGCCGCCTCGGGCCTCTGGAACAGCTTGGCGTCACGTGACGATCCCCCGCCAGCGCTGAAGGTCCTGGAGCGCTGTCGAGATCCCCCTCCACCTGCCGCACCCGCCTCCCCCTTCAGCACCACCACTTCCCCGGCCACACACCTGACCAGGTGCGACAGGATGGCCTTGGCCCGCCGCACGCAGCCCAGGTCCATGAGCTCCAGCAGCTGCACGGGGTGGTACTGCGGCAGGGTGGGGGCCAGCAGGTGGGCCGCCTCAAACAGACCGCTGTCCTCCAGCTGAGCCGGCACCTCCACACCCCCGTTACGCTTCCCCCCGCCGCTGCACCCGCCGCCGTTGAGCTTGTGCGCCAGGCTGGTGAGGGAGCGGCTCAGGGGTTTCCTGGAGGACATGGGCGAGGGCGTGTGACTGCCCGTCTTGGTGGCGGCCACCAGTGAGCTGACGCTGCCCGAGTCGGTGCCCCGAGACACGCTGGCGGAGCGGGCAGGCGTAGGCGGCTGCCACTGGGAGTAAACATGCATCTCGCACTCCATGCCCACCACCAGGATGCCATCACGCACCCATGACAGGGACACAGGGATGGGCGGCGAGCCTTCCACCGACGACACCAAGTCCACGGCCCGCAGGAGAACCAGGCGCGAGGCGTCCCGTCCCCCGTCCCTGCCCCCGCCATCGGGGAGGCCCAGCTCGGGCGGCTTGACCAGCAGTGCCCCGTACATGTACAGTCTGGAGCCCACGCCCACCGTCAGGATGTGACACCCGTCCTCTCGAGACACCCAGTCCAGGTGCACCGCACTGCGTCTGCTGAACTGACACTCGCCGTCGCCGCTGCCGTTCTCATGCCCACCGACAGCGGGCACCCCTCGCTCCCAGCTGGCGTCGGCAGGGCTGTCTATGTGCAGCGTCTGTTCCAGCACCCACTGGGAGCCCCCTGTGGACTCACACTGGAACACACTCACTAGGAGCGGAGAGGAGGAGGAGGAGGAGGAGGAAGAGGAGGAAGAGGAGGAGGGGTCCCGGTAGGCTACCACCACGCGACTGGTGTGGCAGCAGCAGATGGCGATTGGCTGGCTGGGAATGCTGACTGCGCTGCTATTGGCCGAGCCCTCCTCCACCAAGAGAGGCCACTCCTCCCACACGTATGGTGATTGGCCCTCCAGGGGGGGTTCGGGAGCGAGGGTGCAGCCCCAGAAGCGCACCTGTCCGTCAGAGCAGGACGTGGCCAACAGGTAGGGAGCACGGCCCGCTGGCTGCAGAGACGAGGAGCTCAGGTGACCTGGAGACACACACACACACACACACACACACACACACACACACACACACACACAATAGGAGTCAATGCTGAGGTCAAAACTCTCATGCCTCACTCTCTCTCACACACACACACACACCATAGGAGTCAATGTTGAGGTCAAAACTCTCTCTCATGTCTCACTCACACACACACACGACATCTTCACACACACACACACACACACACACACACACACACTCTTCACACACACACACACACACACACACACACACACACACACACACACACACACGACATCTTCACACACACACACACACACACACACACACACACACACACACAATATTTTCACACATTCATTAAGCTCTCTAGCACTCACGCTGTCAGTCATCAAGGACACTGCTCAGTGACAATGCAAGAAGAGGACTGTAATAGTGTGCTGTAGTTTGGCAGCAGACCAGAGAGGCAGACCCCACCCAGGCCCAGTGCTCCTGTACCACACACTCTGGAAGTGCTACATGCCACTACAAGTCAGAGTAAATGAGGGGCATTATGAATCAGGAAGATGCCCTCCAGCCTTCCCCAGTGGTTCCGCACGCTGCCCTCTGTCTGGCCTGGCACAGTGCCAGCGGCGGCTCCTTGACAGAGGACGGCGAGCGTGTGTGCCAGCGGGTCAGCACAGGTCATTAAAAACAAAGCGCCCAATTAGAGGTGGGCAGCAGGAGTCAGGCTTGGAGCGCCAAGCAGACCTGGCCCTGCTCTAATGCCCTTGTGGAGCGCCCCACAGCCTCCCTCCGCCACTCTCTCTACTCCGCAGGATAGCAAACAGGTTCTCAGGTTGGCGCCGCACAGCTCACCTGCGGCAGGTGTGACTCGTATGACCTCCACGCCCGGCGGGAGCTCCATCTCCTGGCTGTAGACGCGGGTGCTGTGCAGGGCCAGACGGCAGGCAGCGTGGAGGCCACACGGACTGGCTGCACCCCTCTGGGAGGACGCAGGAGAGCCCACCCGCTCAGCGTTCGACCCAGAGGCACCCTGGGGCCGTCCAGACGCAGTGGAGGACTCGCCTGAGACACACAATCACACATGACACAAGAGTACACAATGACACGCCACATAAGAGAACAAGACAGCAATGGGATGCACATGAAAGCTGAGGGTCAGAATGGAATACAAGTGTGTTTTAAAGGGACATCAGGCAGGACTGTGGTTTTGTGCCTCTGCCTACAGTCGCCAAAATATTAGAAAAAAACTACATTGTACATTCTCAACAATCGATGCAAACTAATTTGCAAACCAAAGAGTACGAACCAGAAATGATCATTTGTGTGCGTTACGTTGTCTGACAAAGCGGTAATAAATTGCAAGTGGGATTACCACAAAACAAATGCTAGAAACTGACAAGAGAGCCATGCTTAATCATCTAAGTGACTTCGAGGCTGGTAAATTAACAGTAAAAACGTTGCCTAGTGTCCCTTTAAGAGCAGGTAAGTGTTACAGAGGCCAAGCGGAGATGGTAAAGGCCCAGAGGTGGGTGTCCAGCGTGAACTTGTGTTGTACCTGAGGCCAGTGGCTGGGCAGAGATCTCCAGGAGCCACATGTGCAGCAGGGACCTCCCAGTGGGTGTGGCTTCAATCACAACCAGGAAGAATCGGGCTGAGAACACGGGCTGCCCACACACTGTAACACACATTATTAGGAAAACCAGCTCAATTAAAATGAATTACAACACACATTTGTCAAGACCACACACACTTTTTGAAAGAGAACCAAAGGCTCATTTGTGGGTTCACTACATTTAATGGATTTTCCCTAAGTCCGTTAAAAACACCTCTAATAGTTTTATGAAAAACAGGCTGGAGTTTATGTACAATGTCAAACTCTGCAGCACTAAAATGACCTCCATGGACATGAGAACACAAGAATTATTGCTAGCAGGGTTTCCTCAGTAGCCCATAATATCATGATATCACCTAAAGCCCATATGGGCTCACTTTGCTGCGTGAAGTGTGCTTCTCTCTCGTGTGTGTGTGTGTGTGTGTGTGTGTGTGTGTGTGTGTGTGTGTGTGTGTGTGTGTGAACGTGTTTGTAGGTCTTTGACAGGAAGGAGTGAACGCCACGGGGCATGTGGAAGGCTGCATGTGTTTCTGATGGCATGCTGGTGTTCTGACACAGGGAGCTTCAAAGGGAAAGTACTGAGGAGGGAACTTGCAGCAGCAGCAGCAGTAGTAGTACTGTATGCCCCCTGCTGTAGCAGACCCCCTACCTGTAGGTGGCGCCCCCTGTGGCTGCTCCTGCTCCTCAGGCCTCTGCTGCCTGCCCACCATCAGCTCCTCCTCAAACACGTGCAGCAGCTGGGTCTGCTTCCCCTGCTGAGGGAGGACACACACACACACACACACACACACACACACACACACACACACACACACAAACCATCAATAAAACAGCATGAACACACGTGTGTGTGTGTGTGTGTGTGTGTGTGTGTGTGGTGTGTGCGCACACTGCACACACATCTGGGTTAACACCTAAAAGTGTATTTTCCCCTCATATCCTCCAACTGCTGACTGTTTTTCCACAGTGGAACCCCCCCCCCCCCAGATCATTAGCTCTCTAATGTAGTGTGTGTAGTGCGTTTATGGGTCAAGTGTCCAGTCAGTCAGAATTGGTGCTTACAAAGTCTGTGATGACGTCCAGCTCGATGATGCACCCCGGCCGGGCAGTGGACTGCTGGCTGATGATGTTGAACACTTCTCCCACAGACTTCTGCACACAGGGAACAACAAGGAGGCAACACTCAACATTTCAACATTAACACCGAACTAAATACTGTAACTAGGCCAATGCAGAGAGCCAGTGGAATTGAAATAGGATGTGTGTATATGTGGATGACACACCATGACTCATCAAGATAAGAGACACTCACAGAATGTTCTGGATTGGAGACTTCACTAAGTAGCTTCTTGGCTTCAATGACTGCTTGATACAAGCGCAGGGAATGTCCATCATTGGCCACAAAGCAGGCACTGGGGGAGCTGCCATATTGACCTGGAGAGACAGACAGACAGACAGACAGACAGACAGAGGATGATTAGCCTGCAGTGCTGCGGTGCCTCTGGTGTCTGAGATAGGCCCACAGACACACATCCACATAGTCTAGCAGCTCCAGATAAGATAAGGCCAAGAGAGCTGAGCTACAGTCTTAGTATTGATTCTTTCCTCTCGCAGACAGACATTATCACACACATCAATAAGTTCCAAGAGAACACCAACCCAGCCTGCAGCAATGCTGTACATTTAGATCAAACACTACAGGGGAAATGAACCACGTCAGGCCTTTTATTTTTCTTTCTTTTGTTCTTCTATTTGATTTTTTTACTATTATTTATTTATTTATTCTTTTCCTGCAACCTCCTCATCTTTGAGTAAGCAATTACACTACATGCTTTACATTAGTGTTACATTGTGACAAATAAATTCCTTGAATCCTTGGACATCTGGTCAAGTTTCTGTGCATGAGTACTTGCTCTGGACAGATCGCTGCATCTTCTGCCTAATGACAAATATAATAATAGTTCCCTGCCCCCTGGGGCACTGGCTGCCCACAATACTAATGGGCATTGGGCAGTGCCCTGCTGGGTTGGAGCACGGCCAGGTGGCAGGTGCTTGCACCTGAGGAGGAGGCGGGGGCACCTGTGCTGTGCTGTACTTACCCAGGCAGTAGCTGGGGATGAGGGTGGGCAGCCAGGCCACGTTGGCGAAAGCCGAGGCGTGGAGAGAGTTGATCCTGGCCAGCTCGGACACGCCGCCGGAGAAGGACAAGGGGCCCACGGGCTCCACGCGCCACAGGATGAGCTCGCTGTAGATGGCGTTGGGGTCCTGCGGCACGGCGCTGAGCGAGCCTCGGCTGGGGCGGGGGACGTGGACGGGACTGGCGGTGACGGTGGGGGGGGTGTGCGGGCGCAGGGCGTTGTGGTGCGAGGTGGTGAGCAGCAGCGGCAGCAGAGAGTGGCAGGCCAGGTGGTTGAGGTGGAAGCGGTGGCCACAGTAGCGGGAGCGGTGTGACACGCTCAGCACGGTGGAGAAGGCCGAGTCCTCGGCGAAGCTGACCGTCCACTGGTTCAGCGAGCCATCGGCATGCTTGGAGATCATCAGCACGCTGGGCGTGAAGATGCTGAGGCGCAGGGCGCCCGAGGCCGAGCCTGACCCCGCCGACCCCTTGCCCTGGTGAGCGAAGCAGGAGATGAGCGATGCGGAGCGGGGCAGACCCCCGCCGCCTGACGGACGTGCGGACTGCTGCTGCTGCCGGCCCTGCTGGATGGCCAGGTCCACGTTCTTGTTGCAGGCGTACATGACCACGCTGCGGCTCAGAGAGTTGGCATCGCCCGTTGGGAAGGCCACAGGGATCCGGGACACAAAGGACACCTGTCAATCAAATGAAGCCATGAACATCTTACTGTGACATCATCACTTGTACAAATACATAAGCCCCTTTCACACAAACGAAAATCCTAATATAAACATGCAAACTGGCGTTCCTTTCACCCCAACGGCAAAGGGTGGGGGATTACCTCAACACGCCAATTGATGCTTGTTGTCAGGTAGTATCAGCGGTGAGTGGAGTTTGCTAAAGAAGTGACAGGTGTGGCATGGAGGCACACTGTACTGAGCTGCATGCATATTGGCAAAGAAAACTAAGTGGATGCTGTAGAAGAATACTGGTGCGATATGGCCCAAAAGTATAGTAAACATTTAAGACCGTCTTTATTATATCTCAATAAAGGGGCTAGAAGAGAGATACATTTGTTGTGCTTTTTTTAAATCTTATTATAACTTCATAAAGAGTTGGATCGTTTCCTGTGGAGCAGAATTTTGCTAAGTTTGTGCAGGCCAGAGAAGATCGATTGCTAGTTGTAACTAGCAATTATTGTAACTGGCCTGTTTGTCTACTGGCATATACAGTGTGTGTGTGTGTGTGTGTGTGTGTGTGTGTGTGTGTGTGTGTGTGTGTGTGTGTGTGTGTGTGTGTTCGTCTGCCCACCTGAGCCTGGCGGAACATGCCGGGCTGGTATTCGTCGAGCCAGTCGACGTGCCAGACGAGGAGCGAGCCGTCAGTGGGGTGGATGCTGAAGAGCATGTCTGCGCTCCTGTTCCAGTCCTCCAACAGCAGCTCCACCTGCTGCTCCACCGCCGCCACGTCCAGACCCGCCTCCAGCTGTGCCGCTGACGCCGGCCCACCGCTTAACCCGTCCTCCGGAAACATGGAGTCTGCAAAGAAAAGTTCCCCTTTGACTTGGACAGCAATGAAATGGAAGGAATTGGGATAAAAATGTAATATTAATTGCATAATTATTAATATTATTATAACCACATGCTTTTTATGTCTTTATGTTGGAGTTAGGCCTGACTCAACTGTCTTTCCATGACTGGGATATGTGTGTGTGTATGTGTTTAAGTCATTCTGTTCCTGCTGTTCCACCATTACAGATAAGGCGGAATATTCTGCTCTTGCTGTTGTTTTTGTGCTTGCACTGTCTGCGTTTGTCCCCTGCGGCTATCTCTCTGCGGCTATCTGCTCTGAGGTTACTACGCTGGCACTACGGTCTGACTCTGTGTGGTCCACGTCAACTGGGATGTCCAACGCCATCTTCCGACGACCTGGAACTGTACTTATATAGTCAGACAATTTCCTGTTTAGTTAGAGCAGCTGATGGATTTTTGCGGGTAGCATGCTGACTCTCCCTTGGTGCACCATGGTTTTTGTTTTACCTTTTTTAATAATAAACTCTGTTCTGGATTTTTTCTAAACCGTCGTCCAACTGGCTTTGCTTAAATGTTTTTGGTACCCTAAAATAAATACAGTCCAAATGATGTCTACATATTCTTAAATAAACACGCTTTGCAAAGCCAAACATAACTTTGCAATGTTCATCATCAACAACCTGAGCTGGCATGTGGCCACACTGTTGATTTAATGGCGACTAGATGAAGCATTGGGAGCGAGGCCAAGCCAGACAGGCCTGTGTGTGTGTGTGTGTGTGTGTGTGTGTGTGTGTGTGTGTGTGTGTGTGTGTGTGTAGGGCGGCAGTAGATCTCAGAGCCATCAGCCACCGCTGGGCCCACAGCACATGAAATACTGTGGAGGTGTCGGCTCAAGGCCACTGTGCTGTCTGTCTTTCTGTCTGTCTGTCTGTGGGCCACTGGCACAGAACACCACCCCCCCCCCACCTCGCCAATATAATTTGTCCATATCCCTTAAAATGGGATTTTGATTGTATGACTTATGACATGCCCTCATTAAGCATGAATAATGCTGGTTTTGCAACGGAGAGTAAACTTTTAAGAGACTTGTTTACCTCCCAACACCACGTCTTCAGTCTAATCTCTGCCAAGGGTGCTGCAAGGTGATTCGCTGTGTATCAGAGCAACAGGCTTTTGGCCCTGCCATTCTTTCACCTATGTTACCTACTTAACTGTTAAAGAAACTGACGTCTGGCCATCATTTTGTATTTAACCTTGTAGGAATGTGGCCTTCATACAGTATGTGTGTGTGTGCTTCTCTGAGTCACTCCAGTGCTACAGCAGCCTGCAGGACTAGTGAGGTCACATGCCCATCACACCAGTGGGAGTCCTGCTCTGCTGCAACAATGGTAATTGTTTTGGTAAAAAAACATGTAAATGCTCGATATTGTACATTTTCGTTGTTAAAACAACAACTGCAATATCAGAGACAACAGACAGTATATCACCCACCCTTAGATGGCACTAGCCTAAAGAGGACAAACACCACTGGATGAGGCTGGATCTGTGTGTGTGTGTGTGTGTGTGTGTGTGTGTGTGTGTGTGTGTGTGTGTGTGTACCAGAGGTGTTGTCCGCAGCGGTGCTGGCTGCAGCGGGGTTGTTGTCCTGAGCGGAGCGGAGCATCTGCAGCAGCACCTCCATGGCCAGAGTGAACTGCAGCTCCTTGTTGTTGAGCCAGTGCACAGTGAAGGGCCCGCCAGGCTCCTCTTCATCACTGCCGTTCAGAGACGAGATGGAGGGCAGCAGCGGGATATCTGACACACACACACACATACACACACACACACACACACACACACACACACACACACACACACACACACACACACACACACAGAAACCGTATTTGCATTAGTAAATGCAAATATGCATGACTCCTGTAGAGCAAATATTTGACACAATCTAGCAGTCTGGCAGGTTTCAAACTCATATAATGAAATATGATTAAATGTGCACAGTCAAATTTTGGAGATTAGCTCAAAGATCAAACATTATTTCAGCATGTAGACTTGAGGTGAACACACTCGCTCTCATTTCTGTATCCAATGAGAAAATATTATTTTTTAACTCAGTTTCTTCATACATTTCTTATTTCTACAAAACTACTGTCAGTAAAGGAATATTCAGTAAAGAATGAACAATCCAGTGTATGTTTTGGTTGCGTAATACCTGATATCTGTATGGTATGAGTGTTTTGTGGTTGTTGTGGCAGGGTTGATGTGTGTATGGTAAGAGTGTGTGGTGTTTGTGTGGTTGCTATGGTACCTATGGCAAGAGTGTGTGGTTGCTATGGTACCTGTGGCAGTGATGATGTGTGTATGGTAAGAGTGGTTGTGGTTACTGTGGTACCTGTGGCAGTGTTGATGTGTGTATGGCAAGAGTGATTGTGTGGTTGTTGTGGTACCTTTGGGAGGGTTGATGTGTGTATGGTAAGAGTGATTGTGTGGTTGCTGTGGTACCTGTGGCAGTGTTGATGTGTGTATGGTAAGAGTGATTGTGTGGTTGCTGTGGTACCTGTGGCAGGGTTGATGTGTGTATGGTAAGAGTGGTTGTGTGGTTGCTATGGTACCTGTGGCAGGGTTGATGCTGGCGGCGATGTGGAAGTGGCAGAGGGCGTTGGCGTGGGGCTGGGTGGGCTTGTGGCTGTAGTGTTTGCCCTGGAGCTGGGGCAGCAGGCTGGTGTGGGCAAGAATGCCACGCTGAGACCCTCCCCACGAGTCCTGCAGGTTCAACTGACACACACACACACACACACACACACACACACACACACACACACACACACACACACAACGTTAATGTCCATCCAACCTTTGCAGTAATCTGCTGAACACTTGATCATGTCAGCGCGTGAGTGTGTGAGGAGACAAGCTCAACCTTCACCTCCAGTGGATTTGGTGCTTTGCCATTGGCTGGGACTTTCCTGTTGTCCCTGGCCAGCCGGCTGGCGTCGCCATAGCTGTGCTGGTTGCCAGGGTTATTGTGCTTGAGTCCAGACAGCAGGCAGTCACTTGGCAACAGCGTCTCCGCCCACAGACGACACACACTGTCCTTGCAGCAGGTCAGCAGCACATTACACACCGCACCTCTGAAGGGAAGATGACAACACACACACACACACAAAAAAAAATACACATAAATATTTCACTTTCTCCAGCTAGCTAAAATGAGCCCTCCATTTGATAAATCAGCAACATTAAACAGCATCTGCTCACATCACTGCCAGACAGAACTACTGCCCACTTCTGCTTCAGGTAGAAACACTCAAAAGACTGACAAGGAATAGAAAACATTCAAACTGTGTGTGTGTGTGTGTGTGTGTGTGTGTGTGTGCATCCTCAACAAGAGAAACACATTTTAACACATTTAAAAAAAAATAAGTGAAACAAAATATAGCGTGTGTGTGTGTGTGTGTGTGTGTGTGTGTGTGTGTGTGTGTGTGTGTGTGTGTACGTACCTTGGCATGTACTTGCTGCTCTTCCTCCAGGAGAGGCCGGTGACAGAGCGGGGGTGGGCCAGGTAGATGAAGGAGAAGTCCAGGCCGCCCTGAGAGCTCTGCTCCGGTGGGGTGAAGAGTTTGCCAGCGTCCCACTGCCAGCTGCTAGTGCCGTACCACACCTTCACCAGGCAGTCGTCCTGAAACACACACACTCTCTCTCAGACTTGCAGAGTTGGGGCAAGTGGGTAAGCTAGGACGTAAGTCCATTCAATTTGTAGGGAACATTTAAAGCTGTATTCGGCAACTCTTTAAAGAAAAATCTCGTAGAAGTAGTGCATGAAAAAGGCTATTAAGGAAAAAAAGATTTTCTAGCTCCATCTAAACCCTATAATTGTTGTTGCAAAAATCCAGCGCTCACTGTAGCCTTCCACCAATCACACAGCCAGCTATCCCTCCCTCCGAACCCATCACAGCTGTGAGCAAGCCGCTGACAACGTGACTACAGCGAGGGAGGGGTTTGAGAGGCCGTTGAAGAGCGCAGTAGAGACTGGGGGAGGGACCAGAAAGGTGTATAGTTTTGAATTTTTTCCCAAAGTCTCGGAATTACGTAGACTTGCCAAATACAGCTTTACAGGGATATGAAGTATAATAAATAATAAAAACATGAATCTGTAATAAGTCGTAGATCTGAAAAAACTAAACAAGCTAGGGCACAATTCAGTAGCAGCAAGAGCAGCAGGGGAGGCCGAGCTACTAAATAAAGCATACAGTACGTGAGAGACTGGGGGGCAGGGGACGCAGAGAATAAGGGAGGGGCGTTATAAACGGGAGGAGGACGTCTGACGTCATGGCATCAAAGAGATGGAGCATACTGTATAAAGCACAAGAGCACAGGTCCCAAGATGGTGCCCAGAGGAACCCCGTTAAAGATGGGAGTAGAGGGTGAGGAAAACTCAGCAATGGACACAGAAAGTGCCCCATGCTTAAGATGAAAAAAATGAGCCCATGTACAGCTGTCCCCTTACAGCCAAGGCACAGCTCAAGGTGGTTGAGGACAATGTTGCGATCAATGGTATTGAAGGCAGCACAAAGATCCAATCAAATCAGGATTACATTGTCACCTGACTGACAGATCCAGAGTCACTTTCAGCAAGGTTATTTCAGTGCCGCTTCTCAGTGCTCATAAATGACATTTGAATTCATTTAAAACTAAACAAAACGTCAAGACACTGTAAGACAAATCAACTTGTATTGCTTCACGGAAATACACTATAACAAAGATCGCATAACTGTAAAATTTTATCAAAAGCTCAATGCAAATTTCTGATGACAGATTTCTGATTTCCTCTTACCTGACCAGCTGTAGCAAAGAATTCTCCTCCAGGTGAGAACTTCAGGAAATGGACAGGGGAGGCTGTTCTGTAAAACACACACATATATACAGTATATAAACAACATGCATATTTAACGGCTTAAGCTATAATCACTTTTCTAGAAGGCTTTAAATCTACATCAACAACATCAAAGATTTTCACCAACTCTGCAGTTAGAATTCAAGAGTATGCATGTGGAAAGACCGAAAGAGACTGAAACAGATCTGACCCAATTATTTTCACTCATATTGGAAAAACTGTTATTTTACCCAAATTAGGGCTGGGCAATATGGCAAAAAAAAATTATCACAATATGTTTTCCCATACTGACTGATATCAATTTATCGACTAGGGCTAGGCCATAAAACCTCAAATCAAAGTCTGGTTTTAATTGACTGGATAGGGTAGAATCACATGATGACACAAAGTAGTGTACTTGCACAAAACACAACATGACCGCATGCAGAGGAATGCACATTATGACAGAATAAATCATAATATTCAACAATTAATAGTCATACACTTCATCATCAAGTAGGTTGGGGAATATTAGTTCAAATGAATAGTGGCCCAGCCCTACCCTAGATACATCCTACAAGAGATTGCTTAAGAATGTACACAGATGGCACACATCAATCCCATGCAGGATAGAAGAGCCCATGGTTTTTAGATATTTTTAGGACTCTTTGCCTTTAATTCCATAGGACAGTACAGAGAGTGACAGGAAATGGTTAGGAGAGAGAGATGGGTAGGGATCAGGAAATGACTGGGTCGGACTCGAACCCGGGTCCCCTAATTCATGGTACAACACACTAGCCTGCTGAGCCACAGCGCCCCCAGAGCCCATGTTTTACAGCATCAACTAGTGTACATACAGTAGAGCACTATGGGCAGCTCCCATTGCACAGCCATACAGTAAACATACTCCAGCCAGCCCACTTACTTGCACTGCCAGATGCACCTCCATGTGTTGTGTGCTTGAGAGCTGGAGCTGGAGCTGGAGCTGGCCACCTCCTCAGCGCTCCCCCAGGTGGAGCTCTCACTGGACCACAGCTGCAGGCTACTGGAGCCCGTCAGAAGTTGCATGCCTGTGCCAAAGACAAGCAAACAGCTCACTCACACCAAAGCACTATTTCAGGAAGCCTCCACAAGGGACACTACATTTTTTAGCTCCTATGAAAGATGGAGTTTGTAAACCGCAAGAAAAAATCAATGCTGTTCTCTACCTGCAGGGTTCCATGCCAAGTTGTGTGCGATTGACGGAAGTACAAACTGCCCACTCTTCTGCCACTGGAAGCCAAATTTCTGATAGTGGTAAACACACACACATACACATACTTATACAACTTTTACAGTCATCTACTGATTATTTGATCATCTCAGCAGCATATGATTATTTATCAATGTTTCACAGTGTGCTTTATGTGATGCAATAATATATAAACTTGTATTAAAACACTATACCAGTACGGACTTTTGGTGAATAGTCCACCTCTGCACAACCCCAACATTCAGAAATACGTCACTATTAGCTCATTAGCTTCAAACAGGCTTGTGATTGGAATGGCTGAGCATATTGATAGCATGCAAATAAATCACTATTCTATATACCATACCTGGACTAATAAAGCATGGAGCTGCAATGGTGCAGAATATTGATTTACTTGCATGCTATCAATATGCTGGCTAAAAGTCCGTACTGGTATCTTGCATCATGCATCATGCCCAAGTCTGTATCTCATGTGTATGATGTGTTTGGTAGGCACTCACAGTTTGAGACTTGTCAGGGTTGAGCAGTGGGACTGGCTCAAACACACACACAATGTTTCCATAGGAGGCTGCAATCTGTTGGCATCAGGGAGAGTCAACAGGAAGAATAAAAAAAAGATGATTAGTAAATAATAATCAGGGCAAATCACATCACATTACATCACATCCAGTCCTGAAGTGATCCAGTTTCATTCTCCCAAGAGTACTGGGTTACTCATGCACTTCCATGTTAAGCATGATAAAGAGCCTACATTAGCAAGGATCCTTCATTATACATGCCACACACAGTCTTCTGAACTCAACAGGAGCACATCTCACCCAAGGTCAAATCTCATCTCCCTCCTCAAATGACAAATTCCCTCAGAGGTGATTATTATCAGTCAATTATATACTCGCTAAAATAGTCTCATTCTTCACTAAAATGGTAGAGGCTTATTTTTAACTCACACTTGCTTTTTGTCAAAGACATAATTCAGTGAGCAAACTGTGGGCAAATGCATTCAGTCAAACTATTTTCCTTAAAGTATAACTTTCAAGTGCTTTGTGATGTTCCGCTATACCTGGAGGCAAGTTTTTCTATAGAGGCATGCATTAGAGCCTATGCCTGCCTGCCTGCCTCCCCAAGCTGTCAGATCAAAGAGAAAGCTCCACTCCTGCCCCCCTGCCCCCTCAACAGGCCCGTTCTAACCCACCCCAACAGCACTTTACAGCTCAGCTAGAGACAATGACATTGTGGGAGGAAAACCTGAAGTATCAGAAATGGATTCCAAGTCATTCAGACAGGACAGGGATGCTACCGTCACAGACAAGTGACTCACAGTATCCACTCACACACACACACATTCTCTCTAGTGAGCCTGTCTGACTCAGTTCAGCTCACTCACACGAACAGACAGACAGAGCACCACCCCCTGTATAAAGAGAACTGGACATGGCTAGTCTGTAGCTACTACAACGTACGTCACCAACCCTCCCAGTGAAGAGGCCTGATGCTTACTGAAAGGGAGGAAAACCGTAAAAGGTTGGTAGTCTCTGTTGACAAACACAAAGTAGCACAATGCTAAGCTGTAATAATGTAGGAAGGATCTAATCCATTAGATCTTCGCAGAAAAACAACCAGCATACAAGGAGTGCTTTTTCCAAGCACATGAAAACAAACACACTTATGTCTCTGGAGTTTCTACACCTTAGCTGTGAAACCTACAGGGGCTTCCCATTCAACAACATGAATTAACATGGAGCAGAGCGCACATGTTTCTGTGCATACAAGCACACACCACACACACACATACTTCATTTTTAAAAGCTATTGCCATTTTTGTATGTATTTATGTATAAATAAATAACTACTTGAAGCTCTTAAAGGACTAGTTGGAGTTGGGAGTTGCTATATACATTAGGACATGTACTATAACCAAAGGGTGGAGCCCCCTTCATGTTCACCCTAGCCAAGGCCCAAAACAGCAGCAGGCCACCCCAGGATGGGTGCATGGATGGATAGATGGGTGCATGGGTGTAGAGGGCCCCCTAAACCTGACTGCACCTCTTCTCAGACTCACACACAGAGAATGACACACAGGACGACACATGGAAGCTACTCTTCAGCAGGGAGTTGCTGTGGTCAGGAGGAGGCAGTGGATAAATGAATGCCAAGGAGAAAAGCCAGTCTTACCTGCCCACCCTGCTGGGAGCAGTCCACACACCCCACCTGGATGTTTCCATGCTTGGCTCCAGGAATGATCTGAAGCCTCTCAAAGTCACTGCCCAGAATGACTATGTCACAGCCAGAGGCATAGGCCTAGAGAGTACACAACAATTATTCTCACAGTGAGGCCACACTTATGAACAGCACATGGATTAGACTTGGAAATGCTTGTAAACATTAACACATCGCAGGAATATTTAGTCCAACATGCTTGACTTGCTTTAATTGCTTGGCTACATGATTCAAAAATCACTGGTAATTCAGCAACAGTAGCCTAAAACATACAATACAATAAAGGCAGCGATGTACATAACTAAACATAACACATCAAACAAACAAAAAGTGATGAAACACATGTTGAATGAATAGCACCATTTCATAAGGACAACAAGGGCACCAGAACAAATAGTCCGATAACCAATTAGTGCCGGTGTTAAGCAATACTGTTGAAACATGGCGGACTACACTAGCCCTTGTTTCACAACAATGTTCTGCATAGGTTGTGGTATACGACTATAATGAGACGGTGCTTGATTTAGGCTCTTTCACTTTCTGCCTCAAACACATTCAAAGGGAGAAAACATATTTAAGAGACACAACACAGCCTATTGCGTTACAGCAGATTGTAAAATCATCTACATATTGCCAGGCTTCAGTAGAACTCATACATGTTGCTGGCCCAACTTTCTAAAACAGCATCGGATCAAATTGAGAGAGTGCAAGAGAGAGAAAGAGGCTGCTCTGAGGAATCTATAAGTCTGCATTCAGAAATAAGGGCAGAGGGGCACAAGGGACCAGCCAGGCGCAAAGCTGCCTGTCACTCTTTGCCACATTCCCGCCTGCCTCAGCAAAAGTGGGCTGAGGCAGAGCTGGAACAGTTCTGAAAGCATAACACTGCTGAAACAAGACTTACCGTGAAAGGCACATTGTTCAGGCTGCCCACAGAAAAGCAGTTGTCCCCCGGGTTCACTGCCCCGGTCAATACCTGATGCAGATTCATGGTCAGTGCAGTACCTCTAGTCCAAACCAGTGATGATCAGGAGAGGCATGGTCCGAGGAAAGTGTATGCTAACACTGTGTCACAAACGCCACAAGGACTTCATCCTGAAACACAAAACACACATACCGCTGTAGCGCTTGACATGTAGATTGCAGAATGGATCAATGCAATGTCATCACAGCTGGAAACTTGTAGGTATATTATTTTAACAAACATGTACCACAAAACATGATGTGTCAAAAGACATTTCCGATTAACATTGTTATTCGCCTAAAAAACCACTCACTCACTCCCATGTTGGCAGCTATCTTGCTCAAGTTAGCTCACTAGCCGGGGGATGCTTTAGATAAGCCAGTTGGCATGCAGTACGCGGCATTGAGAATAAAGCGTTGACAAACTACAAACTCTGACAATTGACACTGTGTTAACACCTCTTCCTAATTCAAACACGTCAAGCATAACATGCCTCCATCTAACTTAGGCCTTCCAATGCTCCGAGACATGAAATAAGGTGAACAGGTTCCGTGTGTCACTCACGTGATGCGAATGGTCGGAAATAAGTTGCAAACAAGTTCGTTAGCTTGTAGGCTACACATCGTTACACGTAGACAGTAAACTTGCTCTGACCATAATAACTTATGTTATCGTACGGACCTGTCCATAAAATTAAAAGTTAATGTATTCTGGGAAACAACCCACTTACTGAAAATAATTTGCCATAGCTTAATTTACTTGCAAAGAGATACTGAGCCAACCTACTGCAGCAAATGTAGTGTAGTTGACTCTTTTCATCCATTGGTTAGCTTTAGCCAAATCCCTGTCGCTGAACAACCTCTAACGTTAATTACATCTAAATGACATGTCCTCAAGACGCTTTGCAAATAGTCTATCACCATTATTTGCATAACAATTTACATTACCACAACCGCCTTGTCGACATTGAAAGGAAAGAGCTACCACGAAAAGACAGAATGACACTGACAACCACTTGGTTTCCTATGCTAGCTGGCTAACTAGCTACACTTAGCTGGCTAACTAGACAGCTGGCTAGCATTACACACCTATTCCTCTGCCTACACCTGAAACAGGTTAACTTATTTCCATTTTTACCTTGTCAGTGCTTCAGGTTTTGTGTTGATCTTTGCCCACATTTTCCAAAATTGCAATGACACGCCGACAGAATCTGCTTACCAGTCAGGCTTTGGTTGCACTGCAACTACATCTGGTTTTAGCTGTGGATGTTTTGCAGTGTACGACAGTTCTGTGCGCAATGCACGCCGGTTCTTGTGGTTTCTTAAATGAACTGTCAGAATGCTAGACAGATCAACCTGTGCTACTACTCATTCAATGTCATGATGAAACTACTGTAGCCTGTGTCTTCAACAGGACACTGGTAGTGTGCATCCACAGCAGACAGGCCACTGAAGATAGATTCTGGAAAATTAGGCTGTAGGTAGCCTACACCAGGTAGGCTAAGACTGCGATTTTTTTTTTTTTTTTTTTTTTAAATCTATGATGCTCCAGAGTCCAGACAGTCGTCAATTTGAAAATAAATTAAACAAGACCTGAATTCTAATCAATAGGCCTATATGTGGATTTGTACTGTATGGTTTGTACTAAAGAAAATGTAAATAGTAGCCTACCAGCGATGATCATTTTGTAGGCCTATAGGCCTGTAGGTTGACTGACAAGGGATAATAAACGTCATGCCTGGTGGTGTGCCTGTAAATCAGTTGCATATAGTAGGCCTATTGTTAGCTGCCGGTTCATTGCTCAGCCTATGATCAAATTTTCTTATTCTTTTTCCTATCTGCAATAGGCTACTTGGTGAGTTTGAACAACAGGGCTGTGGATTGATTTCCACTGGATTTCTCCTGGGGAGGGTTTGGAGACCCAGGTATGTTTTCTGTTAATTCCTTTTTTGTCGAGAGTTGACAATAATGATGATGATGTTGGTGGACTTTAGACCTATTTAGTCTTGCAAGAATGAGATCATCAGGATAGTTTGTAGGACTGTCAATCAAATTGAACTGTCAGAGGATGTAGTCAATAGTAGGGTTCATCAGGTGGAGTTCATGATCATCAGGGAGGCCAACGAGGCTGGGTCCATCATGGGCCAGGAGGGAGGAAGGCTGATCCTGGTAATAGGCCTCTGGTAGTGGTTCAGCATCCATTAGAACGCGGGTGGGGGGGTTGATGGCAGGGAGGTAAGGGGCGGATAGGATACTTGACACTCAGTAGAGATGGTTGTAGTATAAAGGGTCAGAGGAAATAAAAGAAACAGAGCAGTTAGGCCAGTCTAGGAGGTTAGCACTTCATAACCTACAGTATATTTCTCATATACAGTACATGTCTAAATGAGGAGACAGGGAGATCATGTCATGGTGAGGAACCAACAGGGCCAGGTCCAAGAAGATGCCTTCCAGTTTGAGTTCCTGCTTATCATCACTGCAGTGGTTGGGGATAAGGTAAGATTAGCCTACCACCTTTTCATCTCCTGTCTCACTATGGGGGCCATGTTTCCAAAGGGGGAGGGGGGGGGTTCTTTCTTTGCCTCTTTTGGTAACTAGATTCTATTCCATTGAGTAGTGCCAGAGGTATACCATGACAGCGTGTCAGCCACAAAGCATCATCATTATCATCATCATTATGTCATCTGTTTCAGTCAAAGCGGCAAAGTTTCATCAGATGTTTCAATGCTCTACTGTCTCACACAAATTGATCAGTCACTGTTCTCTTTGAAAAGTTGGCATGGCTGACAAGATTGTCATAACACTTGCAGCCATCCTAAACGTGGATTCATGCCTGTTGTGTCACATACAGCATTATTTACAACATGTTCAATTGATTTCTATTTTTATGTCAAACATTCAACTTGCCTCATATGGCAAATAACATGGTTTCAAGTTCATCCTATCACTTGAAGATGGTACATCAACACTCAAAACAATATATCCTTTAGCAGTCCCCCAGAAAGGAATACCTAAACAGTTTAAGATGGTGCAAAATAATTAAAGATTAATACTTAAAGTTAATTAATGTCCAAGCTTCCCATGTTCATAACATAACATATAGCATTTAGCACTTGTATATATTTGACATATTGCCCCAACATCATCATGCTTGCATGACTATGGTATATAAGATTATAATCCAATGCTGCAATCTGTAATTCCAATTCCAACTTTTTTGTGAAATTCAGGCAATTGCCTCATGCAGTTATGGTCCAGTGTTTGCATTAAAAGTACTGGGGTTTCCATTCTCTCCTGACTGTGTAAATGGAAAGCAACTGTGGCTGAGACAAGTAAATGGTCCTGTTCATCCAACGCGCGGCTTTAGGAGCACAGAACAAAGGGCTGCCATTGCACTGGCACAGGTGACAACCTTAGATAACAACCTTTGGCAAAAACAAAACTGAATCACTGACTGCATGTTTAATCAGACCTGTTCAGCCACAGCTCAGCAATGACAATAAGCCTCACAGTGACGTTATAATAGCTGTGCTTGACGTTTGTTTATGACGTATTACACCCACCTGGTGTCTTTTTTCTCTGGAACAGTACAACTCTTTTCTTTTGTGCTTGCAAATATGTTTTACTGTAATTCATAATTCATCCTCAGCCTTGTCCCAGTATTTTGATGCAAACTCCACAGGGGTTCAGGATTGAGCTTCTATAAATATCTGCTCTGCTGTTGCAGTGTGTCGTGAACCAGCAGGGACCTTTGGTTGACAACCTCTTCATTAAAATTGCTATGTTGTCTGCCATTGACTGTGTCGACAAACGTGACAGAGAAGGCGTGCAGAAAAGGGCATTTCAAGCACAATTAAGAGGTGCCAAGATAACCAGGACAGACAGGCAGCCGCTTAATAATTAAAAGACATGTCACTGGCATTAAGATCCTTTAAGGATATTTCTCTGTGGCACTTGATGAAAACAGTTGACTATGCACTAGAAGTAGGTCACAGGGCTATTAAAGATAGAGTTTTTTCCTCTACACTAAATATTATATTGCAAAAAAAATCCACATTTTCGGGCTCACCACATACAGTACTGTCGCCGTGACACACTCATGCACACGGACACACACGCATGCATGCTGTATATTCATACATAGACTGTCACACATAAACTAAATTACTTAGACGTGCTGTATCACACACATTCTTATTCATTACCCCTTAGAGACACGCATACACACACACAAACAAACAAATACAGATACACACACACACACACACACAACCTTTCCCTGTTCCTGCGGGATGTAGCTTCCTTTATTTATGCTCGGCTGATTAATGTGGAGATGTGGAAGCTCGGGGCTCTTGTGTGATATGGGGCTAAGCTGCATTAGGGAATTGTTTTTCTGGATGAAATGTAAATTACGGAGGGCTTGGGAGCTGTTAATCCATTGTTTGTGTTCCCCTATCAAACTGCTAAAAATAATATGACACATGCAACACATTTTCACAAATAACTTCTTGGCAGTGATAGATATTTGCACCGCGGGGAAATCACTGCATGAATACTGTTTAGTCTTAGAGTCTCACATTTCAATCAATTGTTTGGATGCACATACTGACTATTTACATGCTAATCAATGCTTTCAGCACATTGAGTTCTTTGAGAAGACTTACACTATTGATTAAACTATGATTGGCTTTTCAGTCCAGCCCTGTATTCTTAGATATCTATGACGACTAGTCTAGCACCTGTTCATTCTAGTAAGGGCTTCATGTCAGTGCAAGGGCTGCTACCTTACTGCTCAGGCTATTCAGCTTTGACTCTCACTGTAGAGCCTCTGGTCAATAGGAGTCAAAAGCACATGATCTAACATGGAGCAATGGGAGCAGCCTCTTATCCAGGTGAGACCCCGTCACTGTCAGAAAGTTTATCAGAAAAACAAAACGTGTATAGAGCTTATATGAGCCAAATAAGATTGTGGCATGCATACACACACAGGCAAACATCAATGGGGAGAAAATGCCTGAAGCTCATCTAAGTGAAATAGTCATTCACAAGGGGGCAGTATTGACACACTGAACCATCCATGCTACACACACTAGGGGAATAACAAACATGGACCTTTTTTTTGCAAACAGCAAATAAATAAATTATGAGTGAAATTGGCACTTGTATGAAAAATTACCTTTTGTAATTGTAAGGGCTCTTAGCATGGTGATGAGCCCAACCCGAATGACTCCCAGCAAGCACTGCAAACACACCGTTGATCAGTCTCAGTGCTTCTCTTCAGAAAGCGGAGAAAATCACAGTAGAAAAAGGAGCATTACACAGTTTCTGCTTCTTTCCAATGAATTATACATGAAGTTTATATTTCCTTACTGAAACGTGAGATTCTCTTTAAGTGTGTGTGTGTGTGTGTGTGTGTGTGTGTGTGTGTGTGTGTGTGTGTGTGTGTAGTTGTGCTGTTATTGTATCCTGCCTTGATGAGTAGTAATGTTGATGTTTTAGGCAAGCAGTAATTATGGGATCAAAAGTAGGTGGGCCATGCCAGGGTGCTATTGAAGTTCAAGTGTGACCACCCTCTGACTGAGACGGGAGTGGGAGGACAGTGTGTGTGTGTGTGTGTGTGTGTGTGTGTGTGTGTGTGTGTGTGTGTGTGTGTGTGTGTGTGAGGGAGAGAGAGAGAGAGAGAATTTTTTCCCTCAAATGTACCCGCAGCGTATCCATGAAAGGCATGCACAACGTACAAAAGCCACAATGACGCTTAATGAGACATAAGTCATTCTTTGTGGGAAAGATCAAAAGTTTGGATAGAGTGTGTGTAAGATTGTAAATGTGAGCTCATTTAAGTGTACTCAGGATCACTTTACCATAGGCTTGCTCTTGGGGCTTGGGTTTCATATATTTTTGTGTTTCTTTTGCTAGAAACCTGTGGTAGAGTCTTTGTGTGTGAAGCCGTTGGGTTAGTCTCCCACACAGTGTGTGCTCAGAGGCCAGATCTCCTGCAGCTTCATCTTAATATTCAGTCCTTTCACGCTTGATGTGGGTGTTAATTCTCTTCTCTTCTACGCACTGCTCCACGCTTATTCAATCAGTTTGGTCGCGCTGCGCTCTCTCCATTTAAACAAAGTGCTCCTCCCAAACAGTGAGCTCTTTCTTGTCCGTTCTCTGGTCAGTGCTGAGTGTGCTGTGATGGCCTCCCCTGGAGGTGTGTGTGTGGGGGGTGTGTGGGAACAGACGGGAGGGCTAGGGTGCACCAGGATATCCCATCGCATTAGAAGTGCGCACATACGCTTCCTGAAAGGCCGGCCATGTCCCTCCAGGAAGGAGAGGAAGGGGAGGAGGTCAGCTCACGTCACACGTATGCCCAGTTACACAGTACAGCTTTCTGTGTTTGTGTCTGTGTGTGTGTGTGTGTGTGTGTGTGTGTGTGTGTGTGTGTGTGTGTGTGTGTGCACCTGCACCGGCTGTGCTGACCACTACATTTTCTGCATGGCTGCTCAGCCAAACTCACACTCATGAAAAACACCCTGGCGCGCCTCATGCGTGAATTTCAGATGACTGTACCTCATCTCCACGCCACAGTCTCTGCATTGCCACACGCAACTGCAGTAGACACATTTACTCATCTTCACTTGACAGTGCATGACAGTCCAACCAAACTCCCAGCCATGTTTAAACACCTTGAGTAAGGTGTTTGTATTGCAATAAAGACTTAAGGTCAAAGTAGTCTTCTGCGTATCTGTTCTGCGTATCGGTGTCCAGCCTAATCATACAAGTACTTCTACGTAGGTTGTCAGATGCTGCCGCTCAGCCAGGTGTGAAATGTTTTCATTCATTTCATTGATCTGGGAAAAAAGCTTTGGCACCAGTCTGTGGGCCTCGTTCACCAACTATTACTTTAATCCTATAGAAATTACTTCTTCAAGGAGAAAGCCGGCGTGAATCAACACGTAGTCCTACTGTATTGTAGTGCCAAGCGCTATTGTTAGCTACCTCAATCACTGGATTTCATGCAAGGCAGACTGAGATAGCGAAACGGCAGCTAACGTTAACAGAATGGGGCATTTCAAAACGAAAGCAAATCGATTAGGTTTCATTTTATCATTGAGGTGGCTTTCAGTAGCGCTTAGCAGTATAAAACAGCAGAGCAAGGTGTTGATTCACGCCAGATTATACCTTTAAACTCCATACAGTTTTCAAGAAGATGCATTCACTAATGTTTTCTCATCTGGTGACCATCAGTAGCCTAATATAAAAACTGTACCCAGTCAGTTTTGACTTTGAGCAGTGACTGTCCTAGTATATGTGCAAAATAACTGATTGCTGTCTTCTTAAGGAGTTTATTGTCACATACAGATAAGTGAAACATTTTCTAGCCATCATTTGTTTATTTTGATAATTATGGCTTACAATAAAAAAAAAAAAAAAAAATTCAGCGTCTCTCTCAAAATGAATATGTGATCATTACATCAAGTGTTAGTAATCCTGTGGCTGTCCTACTATTGGAAGAATGAAACCAGCATCTTCATAAAGTTTGTCACTAAAAGGAAGTAAATGTGCTCTAAACTTTCCTGGTCGACAACTGCATTGATCTGGACTTCATCAAACTCTTCATTCTCCAGACCCTTGTTTTTTAAATGAAATACTTTCATGTCAAGTGAAGTATACATTTGAGGTGAAATGCATTCATCCAAGAAGAGTTTGGAGCACCAAACAACAAAGCTGTTCTTTCAAAAGTTTAAACACCTCATGCTTTGGTGAATAACTTTGGAGATGCTGATTTTGTTCATCAAGGAGGACTTGGCACCTGTCCGCCAAAGGACCAAGGCCTGGATCAATGACCATGTAAGCCATGTAAAATATTACAGGATTACATCTTTTTAAATCAAAACTTTGGAAGGCATTGGTATAAGGGCCATTATTATTGTAATGTGTAAAATGACCAAGAGTGTCCCATGATAATGCAATACTCATTACAAAACCGCATGATGTTACATAATCCTATATTATTTTCCAACACTGCTGTATTTTAGTCAAGGCAGTGCAAGTGTCAGTAACTGACTAGAGTCACTCTATTCCTTATGATGCTGAGCTTTAAACTTCAAAGTCATTTTGGTCGTCTTCTCTGCACATCCAATAAAACCTTCTTTGTTCCTTTGGCACTGAAGCACTGGAGGGCTGCAGGCAGGCAGGCAGGGGTTGCTTCTCTGCTGGTGAGTCACTCACATTTGCCCCTGTCTCTTGCTGACAGCCTGTTTCCCTGTTGTTGAAAGCAATGGCTTCACGGTCTCCGAGTAATGAGCAGAAGTGAATATTTTTACATAGTTTAAACATTGTGACGAGCTGTCACTCCAAGCTCCATTTGCTTAGGAGAATCGTCTCGTGCTAATACATTCGCAGAAAACATCTCAAATGCTTTATCTTTTTCAGTCAGCAATGTTTTTGTCCTTGAAATGGTGTGTTTTTTGTCTTGGTTTACAACCTAAATCTCTCAAAATGAGTTTCTAGTCCTCTTTAAAGCAGTGATATTTTTGGCACAGTTTCAACAGATAGGAGCATTCTGCTCATCTACCTCTGACACCCCTATACACTAGCTCATAGTTCATAGTCCACCATTTTCTCTACTGTGGATATCAGATATTCTATTATCTATTCTGGAGTTGGATCTTGTCACTTAGCCTGCAAGATGGACTCTGCTGTCATCACAACATCACCTATACTATATTTATCATGATAGAAATCACCTATGCAATATTTATCATGATAGAAATAGGACTGTCTGCACTGTTTATGCAACAGTTTGCTATACTCTGCTATACTACAGAGTTGCATGTGCGTATGGACATTTGTAAATAATGACCAATCTTTTTAAATCTTTCTGTTAGTGCTGTCAAACGATTAAAAAAAATAATCTGATTAATCACAAAATTTTGCAATGATTAATCATGATTAATCACTTTTAATCGCAACTCATTTCCTCCAGTAAGAATTTGGATGCTAGGGTATGTTGGATCCTTATTTTGCCCTATAAAGGCCCTGATGCTAAATAGTTGGCTTTGTTCTTCTCAAATGGGGCAATTCACACCTGTCCACTACCCCCAAGGATTCCCCAAACATGTTGTTGGACAGTCAGGAGCTAGGCCATAATTTTTGTACAGTTTGACTTGATTGCCGAGCCATTTTCTATCTGAAATTGAACATAATACATGCCATGAAAGTGGAACCATATCCATCAGGATTAATCGGAGTTATTTTTTTTAATCTGAGTTAAATTTTTTGGATTAATCACGTGATTAATCAGTTAATTTTGCCAGCACTACTTTCTGTATGTCATGTAAACAGAATGCTTTATTTACACATCTTGTTTAGCCCTAATTAGTTAGTATACTCTAGTTAGTATAGTATAGCGTAGTTCAGTCGAAAGAATCCTATCCACCTGTTAAGATACGTTATTGCTTTGATACTTTTGATATATATTTTTTCTTCACTGCTGGAGTCCCCTAAGACACTCAATCAAAACAGTCCCAGATGTATTGTACAAGAATTTAGTATCTGATACCGTCTCAGGGTTCATTCAAGTACTTATCCGACCAGAATTGACGGAAATTATTCCCTTGGCATGGCCGTTTGAAAAGGAAATAAATCAAAGTCTGTATAGGATTTCTCCAGCGGCAGTGATAGAGAGAGATAGAGATCCACTGAGGCCCTGCATGTCTTGACACCAGGAAAGAGGTGTTTCTTTCATGGCAGGCAGCTTTACTCTGTTGACATCTAAAATATTCAAATGTTGATCTCTCATACTGTTGAAAGTGTACGGTGGCAGTGTGGGGCACACATTTAAAAATGCAGAGGCACAATGATGGGTTTAACTATCAAACAATGAATGAGCCACTTGTTCCTTGTTTTCTAAAACAGTCTGTTGGCTACCCTAGCCCAGATCACCATATCGAGCTCAGATTGAGGTAATGCCTTGCAAAAACCAAGCTAGCTTTGTTTGCCATAGACCACAGAATTCAGATTCAGTTTTCTGCATCATGCACGAGATGATAATGATGACAGGTTCAGACCAATACAAGCAGCATGCTAGTGGAATAAGGCCCATTAGAGGAGAGTGACGTGATGAGAGAGTGACAGAGATGTGATGCAATGGTGCATGTCTACCAGAGGGACCCATCAAAACATCAGTTCCCTTCAGTCAGCCACTTTTTATCACACAGAAACCAACCCAAACTAGGCTTGGCAATGTGGTCAACAAGATCAACAAGGACCCACAGGTTCAAGTTCCAAGTTACTTGAAGCTTCCTTGTTTAATCAATCAATTTTGTTAAGTAATCAATTTTTGTATAACACCTTTTCAATTGAATTTTGCTTTCGCTCAAACAAGCCATCCATTTGAACAGTGCTGAACTGAGTTGTACTGTAGCGCTCATGTAGGGTCATCATCTCTCCTACATGTATTTCCCCAGAGGGCCTCCACACGCTGACTGAGACGTGTTGGACTGCAAGCAGTCTGCCAGAGGACAGGTCTCCAGGGGACGCACGACTCGCCACTCTTAAGGAACTAACTTTTGCCGTTTCTCCAGCAGAGAGAGAGAGAGAGATCTCCACGGTGATGGTGTGACGTAGCGGCAGGTCAGTGATCCCTCCGCTGGCTGAAGTCATCAGCCCCAAACTGTGCAATTCCATCTCCCATCCGTCTCCATCTCCAGGAAAGGATGAATGACTCAGAGTGCACAATGTGCTGTATGAAAAATGCAGGAGTTGAATGGAGAAGATAGTGCTTCACAGGCAGAGTACACACTCGGTGAGTAACTGAAAATGCACCAGCTCAAATATTGATGAGGCCTATATCGTGTGTTAGTGCTCACAAGCAGATTATTTATTCACCGAGGGAAGCTGTGCAAGTTGTTCCTAAATCAGCTGGTCTAACAGCCCCACAGCCTGCCCCCTAGTGCATGTGTGTGCAATGCCTGTGTGTGTGTGTGCGTGTGTGTCCGTGTGTTTCCATGTGTGTGTGTCCGTGTGTGTGAGGGAGGGAATCTCTGTCCATCTGATTCCACCCAGCCCCACAGCTGATCACAGGCCTGGGTGTGGCCCAGCAGCACGCACGTACCTCAGCGGTAAATAAAAGCAGACTGCCCAGATGGCTTTGAGGACAGGGATAAACATTGGAGCCCAAAACAAAGTGGGATGTGTGATGAATTTCTAACCAAAATATGCCATGAGCTCAGTCCTCATCTGAGAATGTAGTCCTTGATGGTAGTCCAGGAGAGGGAATGATTCTGGAGAGCGTGTCAACACACATTGCACTTTCAAAGCTGAAATCCCTGATATATTGACACAGCCACAGTCATTTTAGAGTTTATGTTGATGTTTATGCATTTATGTGCACTGTCCTCTAATGTATTGAAACATTCAGGTCCTTAAGGCTTGTTTGGTCAACATTTGGACCTCCACTGATGCTTTCTGTCTTATCCTATACAGTAATTTGCATGGTACTTAAGCACCTTATCAGATTAGAGTCTTTTTGTATAGGCCTTATGTGTGTTTGAATATATAGTGTTTGTATAATATTTTTAAATTTGAATTGAACTTTTTGAATATGCAAGAGTTTTCTAAACCACAGTGCCAGCTTTGAATCCCATAACTCAGGGCAAAGCAAAAATCTCCAAAGCTGTGTGATCCTAGCTAACCCAGTCCTGATGACAGCTAGGCCTGCTCCCCTCCACCCCCCTGCCTGCACCCCCACACCCAGCAGGTGCCCAACTGCAGGCTCTTAAGATGACATTACCTATTACTTCCATGGAGTGCAGGCTGAGGCCCCTAACTTATTCATGCATGACGCAAAATCCTCCTCCAGACACACACGCACACACACACACACACACGGACACACACACACACACACACACACACACACAGAATGCACATGTCCTGTGTTGGGGATGTACAGTAGGGGCGAGTATCTGGGTGAAGTTTATTCTCTCCCCACTCTGTTCCTCCTCCTCTTCTCTTCTCTTCCCTTCCCCACCCCCACATTCTGCCCCCTGTCTCGCCTTACAGCATTTGGCCATTATGGGGCACCAGTCTGCTGTTCATTGAAAATGCTGACGTATGTGTCTGTAACTCCCCACTATATAATTAGTGCATGGAGCCAAAAGACATGTTTTTTTTCTGACGACAGCTGGAGTGACTCAATTTAGTCTCAGTATGTATAACGAATGTATATTTTAAAGTCATATTGTGACTGTGTGTTTTATTAATATAGATTAAAATATCAAAGTTATTGAAACACTCAAGGTAGTAAAATATAGCATGTGAATTATGTTCCAGTAATGTTTACATAATATATTAAGTCAGACCTTAGAAAATGAAATTTCATTATTGAAATTGTTCAATAATAAAACCAAGAAAAGTGGGGACCTACTAGTCTGTGTTGAAATACTGCCTGTGTCCCACAGATCTCTAACCGACATTGTTTTGACAGAAAAGCTACATCTTTGAGAAAAATACAGACAGGAGGTGTGGATAGAGGAGATTGTTGTGCTGAAATATTTCCCGAGCTCCAATTACATGGTGTGAAATGTACTGTTCCACATCAGTGCGACGCTGATCAAAAACGTGCTAACTGCTCCGGCAGCAGCCAAGTAAACGCTTTCCCAAGTGCATGTCGCATATTCATTCTCATCCTGCCCCTCTTTGGGGTTTGAGGAATGTTATTTCTCCTATTGCAGCTCTTTTATTTATTTATTTTTTTTTTTAATGAAAAATAGTTAACAATCAATTATTAAAGGAAAGGAAATAAAAGGAAAATAACATTTTGGTTAATGATGTGTTTTTATTGCATTAAGGTGACCTTTTGCACTTTTACGTGTGCAGTAAAAGACGCAAAACAATTACTGCTGTTATTTTATTTTTAAAAAAGCACAATTAACATTGCCTTAAATAATAGCCTATAGACTAATATTGCAAAACAACTTTAATACCTGTAGGCCTGGGGGATAATGTTTGCGCTGTATCTTCACTTTTAAACCGTTTTAGGACCGTTAGGCTTAGGTAAGGTAAGGCTAAATATGTAAATTATAAATATAGACTTACCACTCGTGCGCAATATGTCACACGCAGAGCCCACCAATGCGCACCTGTGATTACATAGGTAGCTGTAATAGGCTACAAAGTAGACACAAATCTAATCGACCGAATAGAATTGTTCGTTTATCCTGAAAATTGCACGCTGTTCTGTAAACTTGTCTAGTTGTCTTGAGAGTTAAATGTGCTTTAACACTGTGTCTCGAGGTCAACATAACCAACAGAGAATCGCTGTAAATGAGTGTGCAGTTGGATGAATGGTCTTCTCGGTGGCCAATCGTCGAGTTCAAGAGCAAATGAGTAGCCCGAAGTTCACGGATTGTTTTCCCCCAGAGCTGACTAGTTATTATGGGGATCAGACTGGGGTGATTATGAGAACTGTGTCAGGTTGATGACTGGACCACCGGAGGAGGAGGGATTTTTCACAGACAAAGACTGGGAGGCCTCGAGCCCAGCCTTCAGGAGTCGAGGTATCAGCGCCGAGAAGGCCTGTTATTTACCGACTCCTCAGTCCTGGCATGACACGTAGCCTACCAGTGAAAGCAAAATAGTCATTAGCCTATTATTATTGACCATATCATCATAAAAGATAAAATGTTGTATTATGTAGGGCCACACATTATGAACTTGACCCAATGAAATGTCAACATTGTATAGACACTATGCGCAAAAAAGGTGACGTTTCTCTTTTAGTAGAAGACATATAGTTGTCAAAACCTCAACTACACAGCAACAATATCTAAAGCTACCTAGATTGCTGTGGCTACACCTCACGAAACAAAAGATCCCATATTCCACATCACCCCGCTCCGATCTGCGCTTTAGCTCCTCCCTGTGTGGAGCGAGTGACAGCTGGGATGGCTGAGTGCTCGTAAGAAGCCTTCATCTCCAAATAGGATGACCAGCCAACACAGTGGAGAAACTGTGCCTCGTTGTCGCGCATGATTCGAACCAACCATTGTTAGTTCTTGGACGTCTGTTTGGTTCCGTTCAGTTATTGTCAAAGGATACTTTAAGAAGAAAACCAAGATAAACATCAACGTTATTTCAAGTGGATTTCCAATGGATATTCCGATCTGAGGAGGTGCGCGAGAGCACGGTATGTAGGCATTGGCAATAATGTGAACCCTCCGTATGCTTTGGAAAGTAGCCTATATTCTCTTTATTTTTCAGGCAAACATTTTTTGTGGATCAGGCAGACATGAAACATACAAGGGAAAGACATTTTTTATTTAGAATAACCCTTATCAAATCTTCGATCCTCTGTTTTTATCCATATACTTTGCACAAGGCTCACAGACCTCATAACGGCCGTATTGAAGTACACGGGGTATTATAACTGAAAGACAAGTGCACCGTTTGGCTTACATAGACTACAGTGTTTAGCCTTGAGTCTTGTTAACAGTTGTAAAACTTTTGTGTTGTTTTATTTGTAATTCACCCCTTGCCTTTCCGTCTGAGGTATAAACTCTCTTTGTTACCTACCTGTGGTTAATTTAGTTCTTCTGTCGATGTTCGCGCGTGATGTTGGTTAGTTGATTGATAGCTACAGGGTGTGTGACCATGCAACAACAGTTCGCAACGCTAATTACAGGGCGTATTAAGCTACAATTATCACCAGAGTTACTGTTGTTTGTAAGCATCGGTGCGCGTTATCACTTCACGTCGGTCAACTTGGTAGTATATTTAAAGAGAATCCTTCCTTGAATGCCAGGAGTCTGATAATGTGTTTTGTATTTTATTTTGATAAAATAATAATAGCCCTAATGTAACTCCATTCATAAGAGGATACAAAGTTGTTTACTGCTGTTTACTGCAGCGTATACTATTCGTTACAGTAATAGTCTAGGCGCCTTAAAGGTAGGATATAAACATACTTTTCCCGTCTTGGTTGTTCAGCGCCGGCATTGTATCACAACTGTCTTCCTGTTGTTGGACATGCACATGTAGGCAGAAATGGCAGAGACAAATGGCAGCTAACCTCCACCCTTGCCCTCTCTAACCCCTTCCACACTAAGCAAAATGGCTAAAACTGGAAACGTATGCCCTCCCTTTTTTTTTTTTTTAAATTGTCCATACATTCAGCTTGGATAGCGTGTCATTCATGGGCCCTATGGCACGTATAGAGAGATCTCAGTTGTGTTTAATATATAGCAATATAACCAAAATAGCAGTGCTTTGAAAGCCTGTTAAGGGAATATAGAGGGTCCTGTTTTTTTAGAAGGCAGTGGTGTCCAGTCACCTGCTCAAGGTCCTGAGGTCAAATGGGGTGGGACCCCTTGTCAAGGAGGACGCTTCGACTCCCTCAACTTCACTTTTGTTGAGGCTTCAGGATGGTTGACAACTGAATGTCAGTGTGTGTGAGAGCGCTTCTGCTCCAAATAGGATGGCAGAAGGACAGAGGCTGTGTGGCGTGCTGAGAAAACTCAAGCATCTCCTCCTCACTGAACTATTCATACTGGTGAAGGCAGCAGAATGTGTGATCATTCGGAAACAAGATGGTGCATATTTAAACGAACTTCCCACAATTCTCTGTCCCTGGGTCGCCAGGCACCCTGCCATGACACCCCTGCACATGCCCAAATTCCAGCATTCCCATTTTGTGTGGCAGAGTGGATTTGTATTCATGAGGCTGTTGTTCTCTGGATTCTTCCAGTGTCAAAAGACGAGGGTAGCTAGTGTGGAGCTGGCAGGTGATTGGTGGGTGGGAGGGAGCATGTTGTTTTCTCTGATGGATTACGTTGCCCCACTTGTAGATGTCCCCTTGAGTGCTCTTATGACTGGGTGTGATGCTGTATGTGTATGTGTCAGAGGCATTGCTCAAAGATGAATGCCCATCCATGAAACCGTGTTGCTTCCCACACAGCGGAGGGATTGCATCAGGCCCAAAATAATATTTCTTTTACCATCTCCGAACTGCTTCATGTTAGTTTTGCTCTGTCCTTGCAGAATAATTGTATTCTGACTGGTTCATTCCCGGAGATTGTCAGCACTGGTATTCATTTAGCATGGGAACCAGTTCTATGAAAGAAATGGCCCTAAACCCTCACGAACATGGCTTGTCTGTGCTTTTGTTTCTCACTAAGTGTGTGAATAAAGAGGTGCCCAGAGCAGCTCATTGTGAAATGCATTGTTATTGCATACTGCCCACATTGTTTGTGGTAAATTGGGACATGCTGGTGCAGACAGTTTATTCTTAATATAGAACATTGCCATTCAAAATGGCAGCTAAGAGAAATCAAGCTTTGGAAACAGGTGCAGAAAATGTCAGTATCCTGGAGCTTCATCCTGCGCTGGGGCTCAGTGGCAGGGCTTGTTATTTCAAAGGATGACAAAACAATTCTTCACACTCTCTTCCAACATGTCCATTTTGGAGACAGGGATTTGCAAGAAACAGGGTGCTCTTTTGACCCTTTGGTGTGAATATGCCTTTTTTTATTCCTATGTGATTTAGGAAGACAAACCTGTCATATTCTTGGCAGAACCATTTCTCCTACTCCTATTTTATAGTTATTTTAGACCAACAACTGGATTTTTTGAAGTTTTATTTAGAAAATTAAAAAAGAAAAAAAAAACAGGTGTATAAATTATACTAATTATAGACTTTTGTTTTTGAAACATGATTATTAGTGGCACGCACGACCAAAACATATCATTCTTATTTAAAAAGGTCAGTTGTTCCTTTTAAGTTTGTGTACAGTCTATTCTTTTAAAATAATTATGCCCATACACGCTTAAAAATTAATAATGCCCACGCTACATCAGTGTGTAGACAAAATAGAGTTATATATTTGTATTATCTGTATTTTTTCTCTCTGCCCATTTCTACTGTCAAAACATCCCCATCATATCCTCCCAGGCATTAGCATAAGTGCGACTCCCTCCTCAGCCCTGAGTGAATGCCTTGGGGACACATGCACTCTTTTGAAAAGAACACAAAGCACAAAACACCAGCAAGCGTTGTGGTATTTCTGATTCGGAGCGGCGCTCCACAACACCTCATCTGCAAATTCTCTCAACAATAGCAATGAGGCTTGCATTGCGTGTGACTGATATGGATTTGTCACAGCTCTGTGGCCGTATTTACATTGCGCCACCACCACCACCACAGACAGACACATTTAGCTCAGGCTGAATAATTGATGAATGCCTGTGTTAAATGAATTGCAGTCAATTACTATAAAGAGTGTGGGGGTGGTGTTAAGCACAAGCTCAAATCTAGTGTCAATATCTCCCAATCAATTACACAGATGCTCAAATGCACTATCAACATCTCTCAAAACAGTTAGTGCTTAAACAGATTTTTACTACTGCAAACAGTATGTGTATAAATGTGCAATTAATGCGCCAGGGAAATGGGGAAGATTGGATGCTAAAAACATGTGTCGTGAGTTAGTTTTTTCTGATGTTTTCAAGCGCATTAAAATGTTTGCAGTGGATTGCACCTCATGGTAAGTGTGTGTGTGTTGGTCTGATCAAGCGTGTGGCACAACAGTTATTAGCGTCAGCGCTGGGCTGGCTGCATCAGCTTCATTATTTCCGCTCGTTCGGAAGCGCTCATCTGTTTGGCAGCGCTCAGTGTCGTCTCCTCACCTGAATCCACCTCTTTTCTCCCTCATCCTCATTTTCTGCTCCCAGCTCCCAGATGGTTGCCAGTGGTTATTTTTCCCCCTGTGCTGTTGACAGTTGTGCCCCCCTCACCCCCCTACACACACACACACACACACACACACTCCCTTCTGCTGTGAGCCTGTCTCATTCCCTCTGTGCAGCCCTCAGCCCAGGCGCTGTTTGAAATCGATAGCATCCGGATACTGTGGGGGTGCAAAGGTGTCAGAGTTGTCGCCCGCTCATCAATGGGGTACTTTAGTGCAATTGCTGCGATGAAATTGCCCTGTGAAGTGACTCATTGTTGGAGGGCCTCTCTGAAGGTGGGCTGGGTAATGCGGCCGGCTAACTCCCAGACAGGGAAATGTGCAAGGGACTTAACAATCGCCCCCATCTCCCAGAAGAAAAACTCTTTCTTTTTGCATCATTGTCACCCTCCTCCATGGATCATTGTGACTCATGTATGTCAGCATTTGGGTGCAGAGGAGGATCCAAGCAAATCACTGATAAGAATGCCGAGTCTTTTACAGTCTTGATAAACATTTAACCATTTCAAATCTCCTCCGCCACCTCAGTATAATACAATTTCACACCCCAATCACACTTCCTAGATTCCAGCCTAGTTTTAGTGGATTAAATTAGCCGTTGTCCTATGTCTGCACACTGTGCGACAGGAGCATAATTGCTGTAATGCCGTAGTCTGGCTGAATCCCGCACATTTCTGCTAATTCCAAGTGCTCCCAAACATTTGTAGATTAGCGTAAGCATATTTGGAGATGCCAGGCAGGCCTGTGGCTCAGCAGCGCTGCAGAGTTGGCGTGCGGCCGGCGGATGTCAGTGGCTGAGAGAGGGAGGGAGGGAGGCTGGCGTGGCGTGGCGTTGCGTGGTATGGCGTGCCCACAGGAGGGCCCTGGCAAGGCGGTGTCTGTGCAAATGAAGTGAGCTGGTTGTCAGTCACAGGCGAGGGGAGGCAGGAAGGGTGTGAGATTGTCTCCGACTCACCTGGGAGCTTGTCATTTGCAGGTAGGCCTGTGTCGATCACTGATGTATCCTGAGGAGAATAGTATTGATCTTTACCATGCGGAGCTCAAAAATGAAATGATTTTGTTTTGTAAAGGGTAAAAAAATGACTCAGTGACTTGGTTATTATATTGCTTGGAGTAGTTTACTCAAACCATGAATATTTTCAAGCATGAAAATGTTAGAGAATCCAAACATAATTCAGACTATAATTTCTTGAGCCCTGTTTGTGCAGAATGCCGCTACAGGGAAGAGGACTATTTCTCTCCCAGTGCTGATTAGTCTCACCTTCTAGCACATGGAGAAGTGAACAGGCCTAAAGGCAGTGAGCCCATGAGCACATGGAGAAGTGAACAGGCCCAAAGGCAGTGAGCCCATGAGCCTGTGTCTCACATGGGGCTGTCTGTTAAGCTGTCTTCTGCTTCATTTCAGCTTCCCAGGGCTGCAGCGTGCAGCTTGGGCTCATTTTCTCCTGGCTCTTTAGCTGGCCATAGCAGCGCTCGGTGTGTGTGTGTGTGTGTATGTTTGTGTAGTTATGGCTGTGTTTGTCATTCCATGCTTTCATTGTATAGCCTACCTTCAGTTTGGTTAGAGTGTGTGCGTATATACAATTAATTCTGTACATACGTATTTCAATGATTCTATGGAATGTGATTGTATGTGTGTGCGTGTATACTGTTTATGCGTGTGTGTGTGTGTGTGTGTGTGTGTGTGTGTGTGTGTGTGTTTGTGACTGGTGGAGGAGAGGAGAGTACATCTGTCCCATCCCCGGGCCCACCGAGATTGGCACGGCGTTTCTCATCTATTAATCATGGAGCCTGCTTTCTTATTCCGTTGCCATAGTTGCAAGGCCTTCCATGGTGTTGGGGCGCCCAGAGGAAAGGGCCAGAAGGCTGGAGGGCAAGACTGACAGACACACACACACACACACACACACACACACACACTTACATATTATGCACATATATGCACACACACATGCTTGAGGAAGGCATTGAGAAGGACAGCATTGTTTCTGTGTGGCTGAATCCGGATTCTAAAAATGACGGCATTCTTTTTGAGAATCACAGAAACACACTTAATTCAACGGAATAATTCAATCTCCGGTGCTAAAAATCCAGCCCCATTTTGTCTTGTATGCAGGGCACGCTGCTACCTAGGTTTGTCTGGTCTGGTTTCCTCTTAGCTGTCCTGTCAGCGCAGTGAGGAGGCATCAGATGCGGGCCTGAGTGGAGCTGGGCTGCCTGACTGTGCCTCACTGCAGGATTAAAGGGGAGAAATGAGCAGCACCTTCCAAGCCCTCCTTCTCCCCCTCTTCACAAGCGTCTCTTTAAGCATGTGGCTTCACTGAGAGGGAAGCAGCAGTTCGCCCACACACAGCCAGAAACAGAGTTGCTCAGTCACGGGGGAGTTCTGTGAACTGATAACACAAATACAGATTATGTGAATTTGTTATGGTGTGCAAATACCTCCTGTAAAGGGCTTAAACGAGAAGGAAAGCTTACTGGCACACGGCATATGGTGTAGTATGGGAGCATCATTTTCATGTGTTCCTCTGCTAAGCAGCTAAACTCTGCCATTTGGAAGTCAGGGAAGCTCGACTTACAGTAATACCTTCCCCATTCTGGCTGACATCTTAGCTTTTGGGTTGATAACGCTGCACTTCAGTTGATAGCTCAGCTTTGAGCTTAGCAACTTTTAGGCCACTGTGGGAGGGAGCCCTGTGGATATTATCTTTGTTGCATATACTGTGTGTTGATTTAAAGTGAAGTGATAACAGGTTAGCAACATTTTCTCTCAACTGCTGCAGCATCAAATTTCTATTAAATACCTCAAGCTGACTGTTTTTCCCTGTTTGTTTATTTATTTTTTTCAAAACAGGGCGTTAGTGTTTCTTGGTCTCATCACTTCTACTTTCTCTCATGCGTATTTTTAGAGAGAGGAAGGGGGTGCAATACTCCTCCAGTACCAGCGCAATCACGGCCCGTCCCTACCGGCCTTTGATGTGGCTACATTAAGAACAAAAGAATCATGTCATTGTTAGCGCCGGCGGGCTGTAATCCAAGCGGCCGATGATTTACGCGCCACAACTCCCTCTTATCTCTGACCTTTCCTGGAGGTGCGGAGCTGGTGCGGTGTGGTGGCGCTGCCTGGCCTGGGAAAGAGAGCCGCTGTGGGCGGGAGGGAGGGAGGGGCCGCTGTGGGTTTGCACAAGTGTGTGTCACAGCTCTCTCTCTGTCTGTCTGTTTACCAGGGATTGGATTGGATGCTCCACTGATTGGATGACATCATCCTCTTTTTTTTCTCCTCGGTTTTTTCCCACATTGGAGCAGCCAGGGGAAGGAGGTGTGATTTCTGCCATGGAATAGTGGGCAGGTAGAGAGCAGGGAGGCACACTCAGGTCTCTTCATGTTAGCACTGATGAGCTTAGATCTTCTCATTTTAACACTGATGAAGCTGAGATCTCCTTATTTTAACACTGATGAAGCTGAGATCTCCTCATTTTAACACTGATAAAGCTGAGATCTCCTCATTTCATGTGAAGCTTCCCTAGCCTTCCTCTTCCTCTGCTCCTGGTCAAAGGTGCACTCTTATGTTCACAGTTTGGACTGTGGCAAACACAATGGGAGCATCTCTAGTTTGGTTACAACGTTGATAAAGAACTCTTGAATGAATGTTTTCCATTAGAGGAATGCAACACTTTTCTCTAGTAAACTGTTCAAACCGAAGCGCTCAGGCAGTGTTAAGGAGCGGCTCTTTCTATTCTGCACGCACCTTGCCTGCTATCAGATGTGGCTGAACCGCAGAGCTTTTGGCTGGGTGTTGCCAGTGCCAGCTCTAGTCAGCTTGCGGTCGCCCCGAGGGGAAGGTTTACTTTTCCTCGCCCTGCCGCACGGAGCCAGAGAAATAATGGCTCTTTGTTGCACATTTACGGCAGATCTAATGAACAAATTGCAGCCATGTGGCATTGGCCCGCCTTGGAAAACAAGTGCCGCCGCCACCACCAGCAGCAGCAGCACCACAATACCCCCAGTGTTGTACGGCTCAGGCACGTCTGTCTGTCTGTCAGCAGCAGGAGGAGAGGAGGGGACCCAGCAGAGGCACCTCTCCAGCCCTGACACATACTGGAGCTCAGGTTTCATCCCCAACAGGAAGAGTGATGTCCATGGGTGAGATTGAACAGACAGCGGGGTGTTGAGGTGCGCTCTATACCTGTCAGTGCTTAAGAATCCTCCCCGCTACAGTGCTGTGCTATGGAGAGCATGTTGCCTGGGCAATACAATGGCTGCACTTTCCTGAGGGCTGCTGCTCCAGAATATATAGCTCAATATTAGAGGCTCACTATTAATGTTGCCCTGAGAGAGGAGTGCTGCACTTGTTTTATGACTGGGGCCAAATAAAGAATTTGAAACAGTAAATTTCAAGGTTGTAAACAAGTGCTTGGTGTCATAGCAACACAATATCAATTTTATTGTATTTTTTGAATAAATGAATAAATAGTAGTCGACGGGAATGCGTCCAATGTAAATATCATGTTTTATTACCAGCAAATGGAAGTTTTTTTTCTGAAAAGTCTCCTTCAAATCTTGCCTTGAAGTGCTTTTGTGGAGGCGAAAGCAAACAATGCTTTTATCCACAGCCTTCCCAACCACAAAGCCACAAAGCAATTCAGCTGTCTTTGGCCTTTCATTTTGGATACTAGTGGGTGGCTGACTTTTTCTGTGCTGCTGCTTTTTGGGAAATCTAGCCGAAACTGGAGCCAGGGGAGGTGCGAGACACATTATCTGGATAGAGGACTGGTGTGTTCAACACCTGACCTACATATGAGTTAGATCCAGCCCTCTGGCTTGCCTAAGCCCCCCCATCCCTTCCCATCCCATCCCCCACCCATCCCACACCTGCCTTTGATCTCACCTCCACCCCTCTCCCCTCTCCCCCCTAGGCCAGATCTGGGTTTACACACCCCTCTGTCATGCCCTCCACACTGGCTCCACAGAGACTCCTGTATCTCCAGCAGTCTCAAGCCCGTGGAGGAGTGAGCTCCTGATAAGGCTGCTGACTAGTGGGTGGCTGTTGTTGAGTAGCGGTGGTTAGCGGCTCTTTGAGTATGCCTATGTAGACAGTGTTGGTGTGTTTGAGCGCGGCGCTCACAGCTCTTTGATCCTTTTGTGTGTGCACGGTAAACACTTGTCGAGGAGCCTCCAACAGACTCCGCTCACAAGCACTTTGTCACATCCTCTTTTGATTGCTCCCATATTTGCTCTACGCAAGGTCATGCACAAATGAATGTGTGGAATTAAAGTGCCTCTGAATGTGTGGGTTTTTTTCTCGTCTCAAGGCCACCGCATATCTAATCTTAGCGAATAGAACACATTTATATTGTGACCTGACACTATGGTCAGGAGAAGGAACCCAAACATCCTCCCAAGGGTGCTGGTTCCTTATCAGGAAGGGAGTCAGGTTCAGGGCATGGGCTATTGTATGAGAGGTCAAAGGTCAGAGGAGGGGTAGGTAGAGCTCATGTGTGCACACAGGCTTTGTCCAGTCCGCTCCTGATCTCCAGCGCACCTCTCATCTCTCTCCCAGCTGGGTGGCTCGCAATGCCCTTTCTCTTGCTTTCCTTTCCCTTTCAGACCCAAATGTCATTCCCCTAGCCATCACACACAGCCGCTCTCTCTCTCTCTCTCTCTCTCTCTCTCTCTCTCTCTCTCTCTCTCTCTCTCTCTTCCCAACACACTGAAACTGAAAGAAATGTGGTGGTTTTTCTACAGATATTGATTTTTGTGGGCCACAGGGAAGTGAGCGAGACCTTGGAGCCTTTTTATAGCCGCTGTAAGGGTTATTTATGCACACAGATGCATTGTATTACACTTTGGAGGTTATGAAGTGGGAAATGAGATAATAATCGATGAAAGTGTTAATACTTTGTTTTGTCCCATGTTGCAACACAACAGCTTCCACATGCCACCCAGAGAGCACAAAACCACATTGAGATGCTTCTAGGTTCGGTCAATAACCGACTTTTTTCAATCTCACTGTTTACACTGGAAATAATTGGTTTTGTTTTCTTTCTCAAAACTGATTTGTTTGTGAGAATGCCTTTATATGATTGATTGAGCTGGGTTGTAAATGATTGAGAATGAAGTTATCCACTGTGGGCTCTTGACTGTGATTAGTGTGAATGTGAAGCAGCCAGGCTAGGATGAGGAGTGGCGTTGAGGAGGGCTGGAGGGCCGCTGCGCGAGCATCAGATGTTAGCAGCAGGGTGGGAGAAATCCTAGAGCCACACAATGGCTGGACAGCTGTGGGTCCGTACTGGGAGACAAGTGCTAGTGGGTGTATGGCCAAAGCTTAGGTTGGTATGTGCATTTGTGTGGGTGTATGTGTCTGTACATATGTGTGTGTGTGTGTGTGCCAGTCTGAGTATGCATACTATCCGGGCTATACTGTATATATATAGCGTGTGTGTGTGTGTGTGTGTGTGTGTGTGTGTGTGTGTGTGTGTGTGTGTGTGTGTGTGTGTGTGTGTGTGTGCATATGGATGTGTGAGGCAGTGGTGTGGCATGCGCTGCATATTTAACGGCCATGAGATCTCAGGGGCCGGGTGGCCAGAGGGATTGGGTGACAGCCGGACATGTGCTCCGGGTCAGATGTCCACAGGGCCGCTGCGATGGGAGCCGGATCAGCACAGGGCTATCAGAGCGATTGCATTTCCCCCGCCGCCTCTGCTCACATGTCACCCAGGCCCCATGTGTTCCGCATTAGAACGCATGTGTTCCATCCGCACACACTGGCCAGTGGCTCGCTCAGGCCTGCCAAAGCACAATGTGCTGCGCTGGCCACAAAGCAAACATTTGGGTGATTGAGCTGAAGACTTGTCTTCAATTCATTTTTAATAAGGAAAAAGTCAATACAGTGGCATATGTGCAGTTTGAAGCCATATGCGCCGTCTACACTTAATTTACTCCAAATCAGACTACATCTGGCAAAGCCCCCTCAAGTATGACAGAAGTGTTCCATTCAATTCAACTTTATAAATGCTCAAATTATCTCATGGGAAAGCAGTGGAGCTACTGCTGTAGGCTATCCAGTCACATGTCTTTATATAAGAGCTGCCACTCAAATAAAGTAAGGCCACAATTAAATATTTAAAATGCCTGGAACAACAACTTCTTACAAGCCTTTGCAAAATGTTCTTTTAAACTAATTAAATTGTCCCACAACTTCCAAGGCATCAAAGAGACCCTAGAAAATCCAATCAGATTGGTTGTCAATTAAAGTCACTCCTCATTTGCATATGATAAATTCACTAATTTGCATAAGATTAAACTTTTATTGTTCTATTCTCACAATTCACTCTGCATCTCATTGCTTGGCTGGCTCCAGTAGAGACTGTGAAGAACACAGAAGTTTGTTTCACTTGTATCTACAGTACTGTCACCATGAATAGATCAGGGCCAGCACATCTTTTGTGTATTTGGAACTTTTTGCTCCTTGCCTGTGGTTGTCAGAGCGTCCCACGTCGCTCCCTATCCTTCAGACATCCACACAAAACCACTGAGGGGAGAGAAGAGAAGAGAAAAGAAGAGAAGCGCAAACAAAGCCTTTCCCCTCTCGGCCCACTGTGGTCGCAATCGATTGGCTGCAATGAGACGGATCAGTTTGCCTTAACCCCCAGTTTAAACAATGCTTATTGGAGAGAGAGAGAGAGAGAGAGAGAGAGAGAGAGAGAGAGAGAGAGAGAGAGAGAGAGGAGCAGTGGGTCCGTGGGCTCAGGCCACAGTGTTTAACTAAGTGCCCAGGAAAATGAAAAACTCTCCGAGGCGACCTGTGCTGGCTCTCTCTCACTCTGAAAGGCAGATCGATCTCCTGTGGCATTTGGGAGGGTAAAGGGGGAGTGCATTGGCTGCTGCTGGTGGTGGTGGTGAGGGGAAGTGAGGGGGGGCTCCCTGCTGGCCCTGTCCCAGTGGAGGTGACCCACAGGCAGCACCACAAACTGCACTGGATGCCACTCAGCCATCAGAGCAAGAGCAGAGCAGAGCAGACAGCGCTCTTCACATGCGCATCGTTGGGCTGAGATGCTCTGGACAGTGCACATGGAGACAGCTTTACACACACACACACACACACACACACACTCCTGGTATGGAATGTGACAGTGAGTGGTGTTTATGTGTCTTAATTAATCCTGCCAAGAGAAGAGAGGAGAGGCTGCAGAATGAGTGAGTGAGTGAGTGAGTTAGAGGCCGAGAGAGAGAGAGAGAGAGAGAGAGAGAGAGAGAGAGAGAGAGAGATGGAGTTAAGGACAGTGAGAGTCACAGAGACATGGACAGAGAGAAGAAAAACAGGCTTCATTATAACAGACCTGCTACGCTTCACTGGCTTTTCCGCTTAATATCCAAGCCATTGTCTTATGGAAAAGCAGATAATAAGAGTTGGATTCGCATTGAACCACCCCAGATTTTAATGAGTGCCATGTCAGAAACAATCTTTTCATACAATAGGTCATATTTTTGAAAGCAAATTGAATCGGTCAGGAATTGAGGTTGCTAAATGAAGCCTGAGTTTGAATAGGATATGAAAAGTCTGATTTGATCTCACACTGGGCTTTGAAATGGCACAGCAGCGAAAGGTGGATGTGTTCCCTCTTCTCTTGTTGTAAGGAAGAGCTTTGAATATTGAATTAGAGGAGAGGCAGACTGCCTGACTCTGGCCTTGGCATTTATGAATGTGGCAGGCCATCTCCCAGGAGAAAGCAGCAAAGTCTTACATAGGCAAATTAATTAGATCGCCGTTACTTTTTATTGTTGCTCCGGCTCGGCCCGCTCGTTTGTTACTGTCACCAGGCAGACAAAAGCCGTGTTCAGCCAAGGCCAGGAGGGGCGTGCAGTGTTTGGACTGGTGCTAGTGTGAGACGCTTGTTTGGGCTCCACTCTTGTAATCAGTGATAGCGAGCGAGAACCTCGCCACAGTTAACGGAAAGATTTCCTGCTCTCCGCCTCCAGCCCGTGTGTGTGTGTGTGTGGCCAAGGTGTGTGTAGGTGTCTTAGTACCTGTGACGGCGTCTAAAGTGTCAGATAGCAGCAGAGGAGAAGAGTGGATCACACTACCTGTGTAACACCACCAGATACCTCGCCTGCTGTAACACGACCTCACTCAGCCAGTGTCACAACACCCAGCATTGTCCCAACTCCATCAAACACTTGTACTTCTCAGTCACACTAATACTGGTGTGCTTGTCAGTTAGTCAGTATCAGAGAGATGCTTTTAGTATTGTTCTGCAGAGATCTAAACAGAACTAAAAACTTAAGAAACTAGCCCGGTTGACAAATCTGTGGATCTGCGAGATTGTTTTGATTTGGATCCCCGCCGGCTCAGCCTGGCCTGTAAGACTATAGGGCTAGTAGACTTCTCTATTTGTTTACAATGTTCACTGCACTGTTAGATCAGGTGTGGCCAGTTCCACTAACTATAGTAGAAGCTAATTGTTATGGCAGAGGAGACTTCATGGTTCTGTAACCTATCCGGTAGAGCCTTAGGATAAGCCTATTTCCACTTTGTTATGTGTGCCTGAGACAGGGATCCAATCAAGCAAGGGCTTCAGCGCTTACACAGCGGAGCCGGCCGGGCTTAACAGGTGTTTGGGTTCAAACAGGTGTTTTGTTCCATCTCTGCAAATGTCATGAGAATCATTGGTCTGACTGATTGCAAGTGTGTCCACTGCCTCCAGCGCCATTTTTGCACAACACAAACTCCAGCATTCCTCTAAAAGAACAGAAAGAGGCCCTTTGTGTCCGGAGCTCTCCTGGAGTCTTTGTGGGGCTAATTGGCAGGCCAGTGGACTCTTGAGCAGAGCAGGGATGTGGAGTGTGGGTTTTGGCCACTGCAGACTCCAGGGGTGGAGTGGAGTGTCTCCCCCTCACTCATCTCCATGCGGGGGTGACGTGAGTGGCACAGAGGCTTACCGCACCGCCGAAGCCACCGTGAGAGTCCTCAGGCTCAGATCTGCAAATCTGTCCTACATGGAGGACTCTCACTGAAAGATGATGAGCAATTCTGCTGCCTGCAGAGGTATAGGAAGACATGAATCAAGGTCAAACCTGTGTCTGTGTACGCATTTGCATATCCGCTTGACTCGTGTGTGTGTGTGTGTGTGTGTGTGTGTGTTTGTGTGTGTGTGTGTGTGTGTGTGTGTGATTCTGTCTGTGTGTTTATGCCTGTGTTTGTACGTGTCAGCGAGGGATTTCTGTGTGTGTGTGTATGTGTGTGTGTGTTTTAGTGAATGCAAGCGTCCTGGTGCTGTGATTATGGAGGATGTAGGGGGATTATGTGAGTTGGCGAGAGCGTCACCTCAGTGGCGGCAAGGAGGCCGCTGTGAGAGGAGACAGGTCCCTGGAGCAGCTCCATGCAGCCTGGAGAGAGAGAGAGAGAGAGAGAGAGAGAGAGAGAGAGAGAGAGAGAGAGAGAGAGAGAGAGAGAGAGAGAGAGAGAGAGAGAGAGAGCCTGGCATCTCACTCGTAAGCCTGTCTCACCACTAGGTCTGTGGGCCTGCTTACAGGAAGCCTGCTACCTTTCTCCAGGGTACAAAAAGACAAATTACCGTACACACCTGACGCTTAGATACGGTCAGATGAAGGTCCACTTTCTCACACACATAAACGATGAAAAGTAATGCTGATGGTCACGACGGATAGCCTCGGAATCTAGACGTACCCTAGCGGTAGCAAATTGATTTGCTCAGCGAGTACGTCTAACCATCAGCCATTGCCCAGACCCTCTGTGAGGAGTGACCAATCACAATGCCCTATGTGTGTAGAGTCGTGTAGGGCGGGCTAAGTGGTTGTTTGAATTTGCTTGTTCACTGCTCTGATTGGTCGTAGCCAAAGCTGTGGTTGTAGCGCTATCCTATTGCTTGCAGAGGCAGTTTGAGGGACAGCGCAGATTCTTGAGCTAGAGTCTATCCTTCGTGGTGAGACTATACATTATATGCCACAGTCTGGCTTGTCAGGCTGCAAGAGAGAAGTTTCTGGAATCCCATATGGAATGGCTTAATGGCAACACTGGTGTATAGCAGCTCAGTGATGTTTAAGACCTATGGCTATTAAAGTGTAACAGTGCTGCCATTGTTAAGGAGCTGGTTTGCAAAGTGCTACTGGGCCCGCCACCTTTGTTCTCCATGTGCTCGGGGAGAGCATGCCTGGGACCCCAGCTCACTGCACAGAGATGGAGATGTCCCACAAAAGCAAAACGACATGGCAGATCAGTCACGCTTGCCTTCACTTGTCTTTTAGAAGGTGTGTATGTGTGTGTGTGTGTGTGTGTGTGTGTGTGTGTGGAGAGGGGGGTCCATAGCATAGCGCACGGCTCAAGTGTGTGCAAATGTATTTCTTTCTCTTTTTACGTGGAGGAATGATTGAATGTGAAGGTTTTTGGAGGGTGTGGGTGGGTGTTTTTGGGAGGCTGGGTTAGGGTCTCTCTCTATTCAACCACCATGTCACCCCATGGGGCTTGGCTAATTGGTGCTCCTGGAGAGGCCCTTTGTGCGCGTATATATATGTGCTGTGTGTGTGTGTGTGTGTGTGTGTGTGTGTGTGTGTGTGTGTGTGTGTGTGTGAGAGAGAGAGAGAGAGAGAGAGAGAGAGAGAGAGAGAGTGTCTGCATTTGTATGTGGCTCCTCACAAAAGCATGCTTGTGGATCACGTGATTGCGGGCTCTGAAACGACAGGCGGGCCAGGCCAGGCTAGGCCAGGCAAGGGGGGGTAGGGGGTAGGGTCTGGTTGGGCTGGGGGTGCAGTGTGTTTGTTGGGTGGGGACACTGGGAAAGAGGGCTCCTCTCTGGCCCCAAACAAAGCTGTGGCTGTGGCTGGGAAGAGCCAGCCGGGGAGTCCTTTAGCAGAGCACGGGAGCCAATCCCCCCCAGTCTCCGGCCCCCAACAACTTACCCACCGCTGACCCACATGAGCAGCCGAGTGCGAAGCAGCCTTTCATGTCTCGCTCACCCCGGCCGCCCCTCTCGCTCGCAACACTGAGCCCCTGCGCTTGGCTTTGTGCGCAGGACGCCTGTTTTATTTCACTCTCTTCCTCCCCTTCCTCCTCTTTTCTCTTTCCGCCTTTTTTTGCTACTTTGTGGCGGCTGCTTTGTTCAGTGTGAAAGAAAGATGAGGCGTTGCTAAAAAGTCTCCCATGTGCGATGGCACCGCTCACCTCAGTTGAAGGACAATAAAGCTTTTTGCCTGCACTAAGCAGGCCCAGGCTCCGCTCTGGGAACGCTACTCTATTGATTCTCCGTCGCTGTCTTCAGCTGCCTCTTGGAACGGAGCGCTGAAAAAAAAAAGAGGTCGTTATTTGTCTTGAATCATGGGATTCTTCGACAGTAGTGGGTCTTTAACACACTTGTCATTGATTTTAGTCCTATTAACATTTTATGTTTTGCCGTGGATAATGTTTTTGAAGTAATTAAAGAGATGTCATTGCGGAGCACTCGGAGAGGAAGCGGAGGAGCGCGGGGACGTTGGAGCTCTCAGGTCATGTGTGATTTATACCTGGCTAATTCCAGCGCATAACCATTTTATGACCCAGAAAGCCTCTTCCCTCAAGCTGGGAGAGGTGCTCTCTAATGGGGGAAGAAAGAATATCTGAAAATGAAAACTTCATCCTCAACCCAGCATAGGGCCATGAATCACCTCAGTCACGTCATTTTTTTCTACATTTTTCCAGTCAGATTTGGCAGCCACCATTAGGGCTCCTATGAGATCATGGCATTTGCCGGCATGTGGCGAGTGATTATATGCAACTCATTTGAGGCTGGTTGGAAATGGAATGATTCCTGCACATTCACTCTGAAGATTTACCGGCTGGGCACCCCCCACCCCACCTCCACCTCCCCTCCACCCAGGGCCCACACATGCTAATGGCCTTATTGCAATTAACAAATGAGAAGTTAGGCAGGAGAAATAGGTGTTGTACAATAGGAGCCTTCATTTGCTCTTAGCGGCTTTATGATGCTTGTCAGCTTGGCTCAAGCGAGGCTGCCTGGCCCAATGCAAATGTGGACTGTGGGTGCTATAAATTCAGCTCATGAGTTTGAGTTTGGTTGATGGTTTTATCTGAGCCCTAATGAGGCCCAGACATCAGAGGACCTTCAGCCTTGTGTGTGTGTGTGTGTGTGTGTCTCCATCTATCATTTATCTTGTTTTTCAAATGCTCCGCTTTGGTGATAGAAGGAATTTGAGTTTGCTGTGAGTTTGCAAAAGCACTTAGTGATAAAAGGGTCACACAGAGAGAGAGAGGACAATTATGTAAGTAGCTCTTTTTGTTGTATGAAAATGTCCCAGGCGTGTGCTTGTTGCAATGTGAGTTTTATGGTCCAATTGCCGAATCAGTGCACTTTGCCGTAGTGGGATCATCCTCCCGATCGTGAATCAGAGGGCTCAGTATCAGGTGCTTCTGTTCGGTCTGTTCGGAGATGCATTCTCGTATTTCAGCCGAACTCCGGGCACATATGCTTTCCATTAGGAGCGCATGGCAGCGAGCGGGCGGGCGCATGCTACTGTGCGCTGACCTTCCCCGGGCTCGTGCATATGTGAATGAGATTACTCCCATCAGGCACACAGCCTCTTACTGAATTCTCATTTGTCAGAGAGGCCGTAAACATGCAAATGCCACAAACTGCTATAAAAGCGCTTACAAGGACATGTGGGTATTAATAGCCATGGGTCATCCACTGCCGCAGCCTGGCCACCGCGCTTTGGAGCATTTTTTCAAAATAATAAGTTGTGTAACTTTACAAAGCTCTTAAGGAATTGTTACAAAGACACCATTCTGAGTCTGGAAACTGTTAAAATTTATTTGTGTTTACTTTTGTTCATGATGTGATTAAGAAGAAAGTGTGAGGCTGTTTTTTAAAAGTCTTCCAGCCTCCTGCTTCTAAGCAGTGAATACTAATAGCCTAAGTCCTGTATTGGCTGCTCTAATGAAGACATTAAAAGGATATTGACTGTAATCCTTCTAATGACTGGTGGTGGGTTTTCCATCTACATTTTTGTGTGCAAAGCCAAAGGCTGCAGAGCTCTCTCTCTCTCTCTCTCTCTCTCTCTCTCTCTCTCTCTCTCTCTCTCTCTCTCTCTCTCTCTCTCTTTAATGTCTCCCATGATGAATTATCTCAAGATACACAGCATCGTTCATTCTGTCATCTTGAGACCCATCCATCATCATAATAACATTATGTGCTGGGTAAGCTTAGACTGTTGAGCATTTAACTTCTGCAATGAACCATGCAGAACTGTTTAAAACAAATGCAGAAAATAAGTAGGCTATTTCAATTTGGCGTGAATTATGATTGTAGGGATGATCTATCGCTAAACAAACGAGCCGGCACCATTCACAGGGCGGATTGAGTGGGCCTCCGTTCCCCAGACTGTAATGCGGCAGATGTGTGAAATCATAAAGTTTCCAGTGGAATCCACGCTGCTGATTCATCTGCAGTGGGCTGGCTACCCGTGGCAGCCCCCCCCCTCTAGAGCGTGTCCTAGCATGACAGGTTAGCATGACATGAGGGGTTGGAATCAGAGACGCTGCTGCAGGTCGGTGGATCTCAGGCCCCTCTAGGGGGTCCTCATCCTCTGGAGGAGGCCACGGGGATGTGGGCTCTTAGGCGGCCTCTTCACTGCCTGTCTGCCTGTGGCTAGCTTGAACCTTGAGCTCCTTCCTGGACTCCAAAAATTGATTCCCCTATCGCCACCACCCACAAGACATAGAGAGAGAGAGAGAGAGAGAGAGAGAGAGAGAGAGAGAGAGAGAGAGAGAGAGAGAGAGAGAGAGAGAGAGAGAAAGAAAGAGAGAGATGCCCTACCCCACACCCCTTTGAGTCCCCCCATTCCTAAGGAAGTGAAATTATCAGGACATGTTCATCCCCTCCCCCTGTGGTGCGCTTTGAATTTGCAGTGGAATAAAAAAAGTAGCGTGCAGCTGCGGCCCGCTGGGAAAATGGCTGTGGAGGAGTCCTAGTGAGTAGGAGAGCATCTGTGTGCGCGCGTGTGTGTATGTGTGTGTTAGTGTGTGTGTGTGTTTGTGCGCTTGTGCGTCTGCATGTGTATTGCTTGTGTACTTTTGTGGGATGGTGGTTTCCTTTGTTCTTCAGGGCTTTGTTTTTGTTGCTGCTGCCGACGCAGTGGAGCGGTGCGGTGCTGTGCTGTGTGGAGCGGTACTCTGTGAAGCAGTGCTCTGGGCTGGGCTGGGTTGGGCCGGGCTGGGCTGGGCTGCTGTGCTGCTGCTGTATCCGAGGGGCCCGCTGGCTCCTGTGGGCCCATGTGTGTCATTACGGCGCCGTGGCACAGCACAGCCTGCATGCGCTCCTAATCAGATGAGCGGCTGGCTGGCCTGGGCTGGCCCGCACTGTGCTGCGCTCGCTCGCCGTATTCCATTACAGCTTGGCTCCCCTGGCCCGTCTGTGTGATTGCAACGCCCAACCACCGCCAATAAGCTTATGGCAGACCTTGATTAGACAGAGGAGCACGTGGAAGAGGAGGAGGAGAAAGCAAGCTTTGTGGACGTCACCTTTTTTAAATAGTTAATCTGGCCAGTGAACACAATGACTCCTTTAACTCTTTCCCCACCCCTTCCTCACATATACATGCACACTCACACTTATAAACATGCACACACACACACACACACACACACACACACACACACACACACACACACACACACGCCCTCTCTTTCTCTCTCTCTCACACACACACACACACACACACACACACACACACACACACACACACACACACTCACACACACACATTTTCAGTCTTTCTGCTCTGCTTTCAAGTCTCCAGTGTGTAGGCATGGCTCCAGAGGCATGTCTGAGTAATTCTGCTCAGCTTGTGCTGATTTTGTGCTTTGCATTTGGAAGCGTAGCCACCTTGCTTGTCTGCAGGTCATGCCTGTGTTGTTTCAGTTGATGAGGTCCCAGTGGGACGCCGTGCAGTGCCTGCCTGCCTGACTCCATAGGATATTACACGGCTGATGGCGTCATGCGCTACCAGTTTAGCAAAACAGATAGGCTTCCTTCCGCCGGGCTACTGGACTGCACTCGCTCTGCCAACTGCATTGCAATCCTACACAAAGCAGGCCGGAGCCGTCAGCCTGTAGAAAGGGGGGTTCTAGTCTGGGAGCCCCGATTTCCAGACCTTAGCAAGCAGACCATGAGGTTTGTTTTTGGAAGGAAGTGGCTTTCCGTCGGAGCGAAGCGTTTCCCAGTCATTGGGAGGCTCTGAGAACTCAAGACAGTGACACCACCCACTCGGCACAGGAGGCAGTGCTGGGTTAGGAGGGTGTTAGTGGGGCTGCTAGCAGATTGCTAAATTGAAAATGCTAATAGATGCAGTAGTCTTTGTGGAGGCGGTGGCCCTAATCGCTGGGAGTGGAGCGGAGCAGAGGGGAGCTGCTTTGATTTGGAGTGTGTGCTGGAGGGGGGCTCTGCTCCAGTCAGATAGAGCCTGCAGATCTGCACAGCTCCCAGCTAATCCCCTCAACCACACGCTCCAACCAGCATTCACCTGAAATATTCTATACTGTAAACACACTATTTTTTTTATTTATTTATTATCAGTCAGCCTGAAAGGACCACAATCCCTCATTTTTACTTTTTCTTGCTGCTTGGTGAAATATGTTTACTGTGTTCAGTCACGCTTAGTTGGTGTTCATTACGCTGGCACAAGGCATTTCTTAGTTGAACTGTTTATTGTCTTTTTCCATAAAAACGTTGTCTACAAAGCAGCTACTGGAGAAGTGATTTAAATTACCTGTCTTTAGTATCACAACAAACAGCCCATCTTAGCTCTCTGTCATATAGACTTAAGGGGCGCAGATATCATAGCATAGCATATCATAAGATATGTATAGACGCTGTGAGGATTCAAAGCCCAACTGTGCCTGAAGATAGGAGATGAAAACTAGGCCAGATGTGATCCAGTCCTGCTTGCCTGCCTGTCTGCCTGCCTGTCTGTATCCCTGCTAGTGTGCTTGTGCATTGTTGCCTTTGTCTTTGGAAAAAAAAATGCTGTTTTAAATGCACAAACAGTTGAATGGGTTAAGAGCAGGATGAGCAGGCTTAACTGCTTAAGTCGCACCGACTGACACCAACAGCAAAGCAGACAGATTTCATTGTTGCTCACTAGCTAGAGAGTAATTGCTCCATCTCCATTCCTGGATGCTGGAATCAGCCGTGGATTAGGCTAGCTGCTGGTTTAGTGGTGAAAGATGGTGGGCTTTTGGGGGGAGGGGGGAATTACCCCAGGAGGCTCCCAGAAAGAGAGAGAGGCGGGCAGGCAGGCAGAGAGGGAGGAGTGGGAGGGAGAGAGGGAGGCCATCTTTTCCAATAGCACAGAGGCTGCAGTGCAGTGCAGAGCAGAGCAGCTGAGGCTCCTCCTTGGCCTCCCTCCCTCATTAGTAGAGTGGATATCTGAAACCAATGAGCCTCAGAGAGATTGTCACTGACTCCTCAATTCCATTAAGTTGATTTACATTATTTAGCTAACTCCTTAATCAAATTTTCCCGGGGATTTAAACTGCATGACAACCCCTCCAACACTGGCTAGTAAAAAGAGAGGGGCGAGTGAAACAGATGGAAGCCATTTTGACTGTATTGACTGAAGCGCTGCGGTGAGACGCGCGCGGCACAGGCCTGAGGAGTTCACTGATGTTGAACTCATCCGTGTGGGTGCAGTGTGTGTGTGTGTGTGTGTGTGTGTGTGTGTGTGTGTGTGTGTGTGTGTGTGTGTGTGTGTGTGTGTGTGTGTGTGTGTGTGTGTGTGTGTGTGTTTGAGCGTGAGCAGCCAGGCCCGGACGCTTATCTCCAAGGCTGAGATAGAGGAGTCTGTATTCAGACAGCAGAGATAAATTGCGACGACAGGCAGGAATTGAAATGAAATGTTAATAGCAAGGCCGTTCTCGGTTTGGGCTCTATTCAGGGATGAGATGGTGAGTTTTTCTACACAGGCAAAAAACAATTTATTCAGGAAATGAATTTCCTGTTTCTTTTTCCCCCCGCCGCACCATAATGCTGTTTGGTGACACATCCATGGGAGAGAGGGGTAGCAGGGAGGCTGAAATTTAAGATGACTTCTCTGTTGCCAAGGTAACGGTTTTACACCTAAATGTTGTCTTTAGCACAATGGCTGCTTTACTGATAAAAAACTATTACTGTGTCATAGCGGGGAGTACTCATTGGATGTAGTCAGCAAGTTCAAATGAAAATATATTTTCATTTTTTATAATCATATTTTATAGCATAGATGCATTTTGCCATGAAATGCGGTAGCAATTGGAAATGTATCTCTCGGAGAAGGAGCAGCTCTGTAGTGAGGGTAATTTAGTGATGGCTTAAGGTGGAGGGGATTGAAGTCTAATGCCTCTCCATGAGTAAACAGAATTGAAGATGCTTATTGTTTCCTTTAGTGCTATTTCCTCAGTGCTTGTCCCTGAGGAGAGTCCAAACTGCTTCTCGCCGCAGCCTATCATGCTGGAGTTTACTCAGTCCTTCCTAAGCTCTTTATCCCTGATGTTTATTTTGCAGCAGGCAGGTCTGTAATGGAAGAGAACTGTAATCTTCCTGGGAGGCACTGACTGGTGGGCCTAACTGACAGCTTCTCTTTCCTTTTAAATAATCATTTTATTTGAATCTGTGGAACAGCCCGTAGAATGGTGGCAGCTGTAGGCAACTATAGACAAGCCTGATCCTGCCTCTTATTTATTTTATTTTATTTTTTACTTTAAGAACCATAGTAATATTTAAGCATTCCTTCCCCATAATTCAAGAATAATCTGTGTTCTATTATTTTCTTGTCCACATTTGGTGTTGATATTTTTGCTTAGAACAGATATGTGATGAAAGTGAGAGGTGAGAGTAGAGATGTGTGTCTAGGAGAGAGAACAAGCTCAACAACATATTTGTTTATTTTTCTTAAGCTCCAGTAGTTGAGGTGAAGTAAGATTTGCTCATGTGTAAAATTAAATCTCTGCTGTAGATAAATAAATTGCTAACTTGGGAAGCTGCTCATAATTAATCGGTGGTAACAAACAAACAGGCTTCACACCGGTAGGTCTAGTCAAGTATAATAGCGTTGTTGTGTTGCTTTGTTCTTGAAGGAGTACAAGACAACAGGCGCCCTGTTGCCACCAGCAAATTTGATCCAGGGTGATCTATAGCGGCGCAGAGGAAATTAATGAAACATTTCCATTAGAGGAATTGCATGACACGGGTGATATAAGGGGACGCTAATCAAAAATGTCTTCTGACACAGGCAAGAAAATTAGATATTGAACAACCGTCATCCATTCCTGCTTGGAGGAGCCAAGGGGGAGGAGATATATGAGATGTGCCCCCAGAAGAAGAGCAGTCTAGCGGGGTGGGGTGGGGTGGGGGGTGGGGGGTAGGGGGTAGGGCGGGTGTCAACAACAAAATGTTGGTCAAGGCTGCAGGAAAGAGGTGCCGGCTGGGCAAGAGTTTTGCCACAGCATTTGTCAGTTCGAAACTTTTGCTTGGATATATCACCTAAATGTCTTTTGGGTTTTGTTTACTTAAAACTCTACTGTAATTTGAGCAATTAAAAAGTTACCCATTTTAACTCACCTATGGTTTGATCAACAGTTGTGTGGTACAGGTTTGGAGCTGGCGTCCTCATTGTCTCAGTGTGTGATTGGCTGCCTATGCATTAGGGCTTGTGCTGAGAGAGAGAGACAGCCAGGCAGGCAGGCAGGCAGAGGGGAGGGCTGTGTTTGTGGTGTAACGCTAGTCAATAGCATGCATAATTAGCCTCATGCATAGTTACTTTTACAATTACCTTGTTGAGGAGGCGCTGGCAGTGCAATCATGCGTGCTATTGTGTTGCCTCTGGTGTAGGAGTCCCTCTAGTACGAGACTATATCCTCATCAGCCAGCGCTACACAGGAGTTCATCAGGCCCTGATTGGCTTTGCAATTATTATACTACATATGAAATTGCACTCTTGTAGAATGTGAGAAAGTAGCAGGGTCCTGCTATGTGTCAATAGAGAGTCATATATCGTATACAGTAATTCACAGGATAAGTACAGACCTTTGTCTTATTAGGGTCTGTTCAGTGATCATCTTACCTGTTACTCCACACTGCACACACTCCATTCACTTTGCACAGGCACTGTACACATGTTTATGGGATTGGAATGGAGTGTTTTATAGTAGCTCTCTCTCTCTCTGCCTCTATGGCCATCCAGTCTTTTTCAGCCATCACATTTTTGGAAAGGCCATGACAAGACCTAGCCAAATGTCTTCTGCACCGTGCTGGAATTTAACCTCATAAATGTAATATGGATCATCTTGATTCTTCATTTCATCTGTTCTCCCTCCGTTTCCTCTTTTCCCAGAGAGAGACAACAGAGAGAGAGAGAATGAAAGAGAGAGAGAGGGAGAGAGTGAGAGTAAGAGTATCGCCATGCCTTTTGAGTTTTTCAGATTCCCGTATTGAATGGTGGGTGGTTGTGTGTGTGTGTGTGTGTGTGTGTGTGTGTGTGTGTGTGTGTGTGTGTGTGTGTGTGTGTGTGTGTGTGTGTGTGTGTGTGTGTGTGTGTGTGTGTGTGTGTGTGTGACTGCTGGCGTGCCCTCACTCGTGCCATTGGAAACAAAAGGGCCCAGCTGTCAGCTGAGAGCGGCAGCAGGAATGTGTGGCATGTGAAGCTGCGCTCTTAGGTGACAGGAGGCCAGCATATAGGAGTGTTGAATAGGCCTGACACTATGCTATACTCTCTGGCATACAGGCCCACTGCAAGCCCCCGCAGTATAGTGAGTAGGTACATGTATGTACTAACAACAACACAGAAACATATACGCACAATACACCAAAAACACACACAAGTGTGTAGATCTGTGTAAATGTATGTTCTTAATCTGAGACAGTTTTTGCTCTTGCGAATGTGATATTCATTGTATTAGTGAACAATATCACTATTATAGAGTCAATACTGGAAGGCTTGAAAGAAAATGACGCTAAAACAAAAGATTTATTCTTTCCAGGAAAGCTTTTAAGGGTGGTATGACAATTTGACCAAATGAGGCGTCCTACTGTGTGTACTTGCTTTACAATGCCAGTCCTAGCCTGCTGTGGTCTTTTTCAATAAGTGTGTATAGTGCTACTTGAGAAAGCTGCCTGCTTGACAACCATTCACAGGGGATGTTGTATGTTCTGTCAGTTTGCTCTATTTCGGGTAAAAGGGGCTATTTTTTCCCAGCCAAGTGAATTGACAATTACCTTGAACATGTCCTCAGGTCATTTGCATTTGTTTGAGGAGTAGCAGAGCAGAGTATGATCATCCAGGCATCCATTCAAAGATCTATGCACTCCGTCGCTGCTGCTGCTGCTGCTGCTGCACGCGCATTTGGAGAAGGAGCCGCAATTGGAAGGATATTTTGGTGTTGAATGGCAAAGTGCCTTCCATCTCCACTCAGTCCAACTGTGTCTCCTCAGTGCCAAAATATTTTCCAAAATAAATGCTGTTTTTTTCCGTGTTTTGAAGAGAAGCTGCTGGTGTTGTAGCAGAGAAGTTAGCAGGAATAAGGGTGTGAGTGAGCTGGGTGTGAGCCACTTCCTCAGCCAGGGGAAATTACTTTTGGAATTGTCTTGATGGCGCAGGAAATAGATCACATTCGCAAAGAGAAATGCACACAGTATACGCAAAAGCACACAATTCATACAGTAGACCGGCGTCAGGGGATATTTTTTTACCTTCCTGTCAACAGTATTTATTTATTTCTGTATTTATTTATTTGCACTATTTACGTCTGCTCATAGCACATTGAATATATGTCATTCCACTCTAGAGCGCTGTCGCTACATATCTATCTCCTCTGCAGTTTTGCACCCGTGGCCTCAGTGGGGTTTGTGTGCCTGTCTTATGTGCTGCTGGAGGTCTCGGAGGCTGGTGGCGGAGGATGGAAGCGGCTGTGCCTGCATCGCTCTGGCGTTTACGTCTCCGCAAATTTGGCCCCGAGTCCTATGAGCATGACATCCAATTAGGGCCGAGCAGGCAAGCAGGCCACGTGGTGCAAGGAGCCGTCCGCCTGCCTGCCCGCCCGCCTCTGGAGTCCTTTAAGCCTGTTTAGGCACTCCAGGACTCACGCTAGACCTTCAAACGCTGTTGGCCTCAGACGCTACTTTGCTACAATATTGGTTTTGAGATGTATTATTAATTTGCCTGGCAGGGAAGAGCATTTTCATCTATTCGCTGGAGTTTCAGTGCATTTATGTGGAGAGAAGGAGACAGATCAGTAACATGGAAGGGGGGAAAAAAACAGCTCTCTTGCAGTGCTCATCTCAGCGTGTCATGACTCCGTTCATGTGCACTCTCCACTAAAAACACAAAAATAAAACATTGCTATCGGATTTGGACTAGTCTTTTTTTCCCCTGGCTGGCTGTTGCTGATCCCATTGTATTGCTGAAGGGGATGATGCCAGAGCCATTTTGTCTCTGTGCTGCTTAACCCGGGTCCATCAACAGATTAGTGCTATGCTCGTTCAGAGCAGATTGCCCCAGCCTTGGCCTGCAAGCTGCCTCGTAGGCGGAGGTGTTGTGACTGCTGGTATGCGTGTGTGTGTGTGTGTGTGTGAGGCCATTGCTGATTCCATTTGGAACCGTAGCCAAGTACAAAAGTACTTCCGTTCTTATGGGACAAACATATAGTGTACCATCCTAGTCATCATACTGTATGAATAGCTGTCCTATACACCAGAAAGTATTTACTATGGAGATCTAAAATCTAAAAGTGTGTGTGTGTGTGTGTTTGTCTGTCTGTCTGTGACTGTGTGTGTGTGTGTGTGTGTGTGTGTGTGTGTGTGTGTGTGTGTTTGTGTGTGTATGAGATCTGGTATTGTGGACAGTAACATTAGAGGTGCTTTGGTTCACAAGCAGATAGTACTTCCTCAAACACTGGTTGGTCACTGCGGATCAGATTACGTGCGTGTTGTTTCCAGGATAAAGCAATCCAAGCGACTCACCCTGTAGTAAGATTACAGAGCGCCAAGCATGACAGCGCTGCTCACTGCTGCCTTTTCAAAGCTCCAATAGAAGCAGGACTGTGACAAACAGCATTATTGTCTCTGTAGCCAAATTCTGTTTTGATCAGCCTCTCAACTCATCAACTTATCAAGACCACCTTTTACTCTGGCACTGGTAAAGGTGCTTTTCTGATCTGAGAACAGATGTGAGCGCAAACTCCAAGCAGTCCTGGAGAATAGTGCTTCCATATGGAGTCTCTCACTCAATCAAGCAATTTGGTCATCAAGTAGCGTTCATTTCCCCTGGCATTTCCATGTCAGACGGCGTGATGGAACTGGATGAGCCCTTCTGATTGAGAGACTGTGATAGGCAAAATGAGTCCATAGTACAGGCACATTGCAGTGAACTACACTGCATCCTTAAAAGGTCCATATTGCACTCCTCTGGAGCGCTTGGCAAATGGATGCTGGCCAGTGGTTTATAGGCAGGCAACACTAAACAGCTAAACGCCCTTTAAACCCAGCAGTTCTCTAGCCAACATATTTTTAATACAATTCTTCAGGTTGGCATTTTCATAGTATCTCGTTCCAAAAACAATATTCCCATTTATGAGATCTATGAACATTTGTAGCATTTGTAGCATTACAAAAAAAGCGTGTTAACATTGAATATGTATTTCTTGGGAATTGTCTAAAGCGTATGAAGACTTGAATTGTTCCCTTTTAGCATTGTAGATTATGGCTGCTATCAGCACCTGAAGCGGCTTCAGTAGAGCCCAACTCTCTAGACACTCACTGAGTTGAATGTCTGTTGCTTTTTAGTGTTGATGTTCCAGATTAGCGGTGTAGCCTTGGCAAGCAGGAGTGTGTGTCTTTGATCTTCCCTTGTGTGTCTTTTGTGCATTTGATTTTCTACCTCTTATTGCTTTTCTCTCCGAGACACTGCTGCAGAATTGAATGGCTGCGAGTGTGAAAAAAGCATCAGGTTGAAAGTGTGTGGTGGTGTATGGGTGTGGTCCTCTGGAAGAAGGCCACATCTCAAGAGTTTAGAGGATCTCCAGTGGGTGTCCAACTGCCTGCTCCTGCTGTAACTCTGGGCTTTCGGCTGTACTTTATTCTACAAGGAGAGCCTTTGAAGAGCTCCTCTAGCAGCTAGACAAAGCCCAACTAGGACAGTGTATTTGCCACTGTAAAAGCCAGATGTGACGTATGGAGATAGGCCTGTCTTTTTATTTCTTGAGCTCACATTATAAATGAATGGCTCATTTGGGGAAGTGGCGCAGTTTAATAGCAGCAGCAGCCGCCCGCCCGGTCCCTGTGCCTGCAGCTCCTGCCCAGGGACTCTCACACACACACAGATAATGGTGCTAATGGTTTTCTGGCTAGCAGAGCCCAGAGTCTGCCTGCCTGCACATCTCATATTCCATTTTTAATTAAATATAGCCTATGATTGGTGCGGGAGCAATCGCAATGCAAGATTGATATGCGGAGCAAAGGCAAGCGTGGCACAATGGCTCCCTGCTCCCCATCTTATCATCAAGGATTGAACGACTCTCTCTCTCCCCATCACAGTAGTATCCTCCAGGCCCGGGCTGATTAGCTTGTGTCGGCCCATGATTGACAGTTGTGGGAAAGGTTCTGATATTTAAATGTGTGACCTCGTTCTTCTTTGGAGGCTCGGGGAGGGAGGGGGGTAATATCTGTGCTGTGGCATTTGGAGGCTTCACAAGTGATTTTTGCAGACAAAGACCATAAGCAGCAGCGCTTTCATCTCCGAGCTCACTGTGCCGAGCCTCTGTTATGGAAAAGCAATGGAAATGAGAGATGAAGACGCACACAGAGAGAGAGAGAGAGAGAGAGAGAGAGAGAGAGAGAGAGAGAAACAGAAATCGGCATGTGCACTACAGCTGTTGAGTGCAGAGATACAGCGGCAGTAACACTGAGAACAAGTGTACTGTAACTGAAGCTAGTATGTGGCAGTCAGGTATTGTGACTAGGCCTCTCACCTGGGCTCTGGCTGTGTGAGAGCAGCACTGCTTTGCCACCTGCACCTAACCACTAGTTTCTCCCACCAATGTTAATTATCCTGCAGAAAGCATTCTTCATCCAAGGGCTCTGTGACAGCCACTGTGTGACAGACTGGTGGCACTTTAGCTGTGACTCAAACTCTGCCAGAGAGAGAGAGAGGGAGGTAGAGAGAGAGAGAGACAGAGTGAGGGGGGGGGCAGGTTTTTGTGGGCCTCTGGGGCTCCTGTAGATATCCACACAGAGGGGCAGGCAGCTGGCCAGTGCATTGCTGGCCTGTGAGCAGGTTGGACCCTGGGTGAGAATGGCGCCTTATCATGGCTGTGTGTGTGCTGCATGTGCGGCCGGCCCAGAGAGGTGCACTCTGGGAAGGGCAGCTGGAGTGTGCTGGAGCGAGCGCTGGGCTGGACAGAGGGCAGTTGTTGTGAGAGATGACCAGGCAGGCAGGCAGGCAGGAGGCTATTTTTGTCCCCACTCTGTGAGCAGAGCAGAGCTGAGCAGAGCGCTAGCTACAATAGGACATGTGCAAGGCAAGCGAGATCCCTGATAAGGGCCGCTCCTTTGAGAGATCCGTGATGGGAACAACAGGCCACGGGGGTGGATTCCGCCTAAATCTCTTTAGCAGTTTAGTTTTAATTGCGTTTAGCAGCTCCACTCCCACGCAGATATGCCTCCTGATCTCCCCTTCCCCCCCGCCTGCTAAAGTCTTTGTCTTTCTCTTTCTCTCTACACCCCCCTTCTTTCTTTCTCTCTCTCTCTCTCTCTCTCTCTCTCTCTCTCTCTCTCTCTCTCTCTCTCTCTCTCTCTCTCTCTCTCTCTCTGTCTCTCATACTGTACACTCACACACACACACACACACACACACACACACACACACACACAGAAAGTTGCTGTGTCTATCCTGGTCCTATCCTGGTGTTTTCTCACCTCTGCTGTGGTGAGTGTGTGTGCGTGTGTGTGTGTGTGTGTGTGTGTGTGTGTGTGTGTGTGTGTGTGTGTGTGTGTGTGTGTGTGTGTGTGTGTGCGTGTGTGTCTGGTCTTGCAGTCAGGCTGATGCAGTGTGCTTGCTCAGAGCAGGCAGGGGGGAGCCACTGGGAGCCCAGCTAAATGATTGGCCTGTCAGTCTTCCGCCCCGACTGTCTGCTGGGCTCTCTCCCGGGTCTCCAACCCCCCAAACCCCCCTTCTGTGGCCGACAGGGAGAAGTGAAGAGAGAGTGGGCTGCAGACAGGAGTGTTTGTGGTCAGCTAATTGAGCTCCTGCCCCATGTCCCAACCCATTAGCCCTCAGTGCGTCTCGCTCGCTCACGTTAGCGCCCAGCTAGCGCCCACTTATTTATGGCCTGAGAGGACAGACTGGATGAGTCCTCAGCTTGGTTTGCCAATATGATCATCATTAACACCGACCACGGGCTTAATCATGTCTCAACTTGACTTTTATTCTCTCTCTCTCTCTCTCTCTCTCTCTCTCTCTCTCTCTCTCTCTCTCTCTGTGTCCTCTCTCTCTCCTCTCACTCTATTGCTCTCCCTCTTTTTCACACTCTTCCTCTCTCTCTCTCTCTCTCTCTCTCTCTCTCTCTCTCTCTCTCTGTCTCTGTGAGGGCTGTATGGTTGATGAGCTGTCAGGTTGTTGTTAGTTTCTCCATGCCCATCCTGCTGGCCTAATCAGTAATGTCTGTGAGTTTTGTGCGTGTTTAATCATTAACATATCATCGCCTGCAGCCTCCTTTCCTGCTCAGCACCAGTGAAGACAGGAATTGCTTTTTCCTTCACTTTAATAGTTCCCCCATCACCATTTCATTGACAGCACTTGACATGGATAATACAAGAATATTGCTTTACCTGAAGAGGAAGAAGTGGCTGCAAGTGAATCTAATGAGTTGAGACAGGCAGAGCCATGTAGACTAAACTGTCTGTATGCACAAATAGCGGCTCCAGAACAGCAGTAGGGGAGTTTGTTGTTTGTCTTGCCTGGTGCAGCGCTGTGACATTGGACACAAGTCTGTCATCTGAGTGTCAAGCGTGGCTGTGTCCTGCTGTGTCCTGTGTGCTGTGGGCCGTGCTGCTGGCCAGGCCTGTATTTACAGTGAACTGACTGTCCCCAGAGCAGATCTCGTATGTCTGCTTGCCAAGCCAGCTCATCAATCAGCTCCTCAGCACTGCTGCCCCTGGAACAGCCAATCGCAGCCAGCCGCCATGCTGCTGGGGATAATCAGGCCCAGCGCTCGTACATCACCCCCGCAACACAACACACCGCCCATCGCCCCAACGTACATCGCCCAACGCTACATGCAGCTCAGCCTGCGCTTATGAAACTATTGCATTTGGATGCCAAAGTCATACAGCAACCCAGGCGTTCTCAACTGCTTTTGCATCTGTGTGTGTGTGTGTGTGTGTGTGTGTGTGCGTGACTCAGGTAGAAAATAAACAGGCATGAAATGAGACATTCTTTTGGATCACTGGACTTATAGGTTGTGTGTGTGTGTGTAGTGTGTGTGTGTGTGTGTGTGTGTGTGTGTGTGTAGTGTGGATGTGGTGCACCTAGGAAGCTGGAATGTGGGCCATTTTCCACAAGGCTGTTTCCTTGGAGCTTTATTGGTGGCCTCTGCCTTCAGCTGAATCTGCCCATGAATAGTGTTTTCATTCCCCTCTCAATGGGAATCACAACTACATGGGAAGAACCCTCCTCTCTCTGCCTCTCTCTCTCTCTATCTCTCTCTCTCTCCCTTTCTCTCTCTCTCTCTCTTCTCTCTCTCTCTCTCTACTCTACCCTACTCTAGTTCTATTTATCTGACACTGTTTTTCCTCCATCTCTCTGATTACCCTTTTTCCATGTCTCTTTCTTTGTCTGTTCTCTATCTTGCCGTTTTTCCTCTTGCCAGCCTGTGTGTGTGTGTGTTGGCCAGGCAGGCTTGTGTGGATGGCCAGTGTTGTGTGAGGTGGGACTAAAGCGAGTTAGTGAGGAGCATTCCCTTAAAGGCAGCTGTGTAATAAGCCAGCAGTGCTACTCAGTGCAGGACGAGGCCTAAAGAGTAATTGAGCTAAAGTGGACTTGAACACTCATAGCTGATTGCGTTAGCGCCGCACTGATTGTCTGCCGTGATTTGTGGCCGTAATTTGTTGCTACAATGCTCCAGAAATGTCGGCCGAGAATGAAAACATCAGCACAGTCGCGGACAGCCATAAATCTCCTCGGCAAACGAGGTTCTCCATCTCGGAGGGTCCTAGAGATTGTCGTTGGTGACCGCTGCATGATTGATCCCCAAACATAGTTTCCCCTTTCATTAGGCGGTTCGATAACAGGTCCCTGTTTCCAGTTTACAAGATGATCTGGCCCTGCCCAGGTTAGTCACAACAGGTCTCTTTTAATCTCTGGTTATCGATTACTGACGCATACATACTACTAGCGCTAATCCAATTAGCTTGTTTTGCTGGCCGCGCAAGACTGGGAGCTCAGGACTCTATTCAGCAATTTGTGCTCAAGGCTGCTGAAGCACGCTGCCACTGGGGCGGGGACGTGGGGGAGCGGGGGAGGGAGGGCACTAACACTAGATGGGATTAATAACGTGTGTGTGTGTGTGTGTGCGCTTGTTTTCTCTCAGGTAGAAGTAGAGAAGTAGTCACGGAGCCTACAGCGCCGCCATGAGGTCGGAGGCCTGGCTGCTGTCCCTCACCCTTCTGCAGGTGGCGGGAGCCGGCTTCCCTGAGGACACCGAACCCATCAGTATTTCACACGGGAACTGTGAGTACACACACACACACACACACACACACACACACACACACACGTATCTCTCCCCAGTGCTGTCTAGTGCAGTGCTCTGTGTTCTGTGCTCATCAGTTCATCACATGTGTTCTGATTGTTCTCTCATATCCTCCCTGTCCCTCCAATATCTGGAGCTCCTGCCTGACGCACGTCCACTTCTCTCTAATTTCATCTTTCATCTCTTTCTCTTTCTTATCATCCCTCCCTCTCTGCTCCCTCTCTTTAACAGCCTACTGGAGCTCTCCATCCTTCTCCCTCTCTCTCTCACTCGCTCACTACTTGGCTCCCCTTGCCGTGTCTTATTCTTCACACACACACACACACACACACACACACACACACACACACACACACACACACACACACACACACACACACACACACACACACACACACACATTCACTCAAACACACACATACACACACACACACACACACACACACACACACACACACACACACACACACACACGCACACACAGGCCCTCTGCTTCTGGAATTTGAAATGTAATTTGGTGCTCAGGGAAGCACAGTCAAAATGAACTTAAAATGGTATTTCAAATTGACTTTCCAACATCAAAAGGGTAATCCTTTCTATTTTCTGTCACAGCTGGGAGGCCGCTCTGTGCAAGACAGAACTCAATATGACTCAGATGAATGTGTGGATCCATATATGTGTCATGCTCATTTCATTTACTGATTCTTTTCCCAATGCCTGTCAAACTCAACCTTTTCCAGGGAGCTGATATTATCTGACATCATGTGAGGCATTAGTCGTTTGCCTTCCTGTTCCAGTCCCCTTTGAAAACACTGACATTAGGCTGTCTGCTTATTTTTAGATACAAAGCAATATCCTGCATTTGTGGGCCACAAACCCGGCAAGAACAACACGCAACGACACAAACTGGACATTCAGCTGATTGTGACTCTCAACCGGACCCTCTACATCGCCGCAAGGTTAGTCCATCGGCCTCTCTCAAAGCATGCTGGGATAGTGAGCCCCAAACTATGTGTCGGGAAATTGAAGCACTTAACTAGTCAAGAAGTCGTTTAGTAAGAAACAGTGAAGAGATGTCATCAACTGAGAAATCACAAGGTCCAGTTGCACTTTTGGGACTCATGTATGAAATATCATCAATTTTATTATTCCAACAATTTCCATCCATAATAGTTATTATTCACTACATCCTTGAATTTAGAATAAAATAGATTGAATAGATTGTGTAGCAAAAATGAATCTGTGAACAGACCTTGTTAATTTTCAGTGGATGATGTGGGTGATAGAAGGTGGAACTAAAGCGAGACTGATGATGTGATGTGAGGTGGATTGGGGTGTGATATTGACAGGGCACTTGTGCTCAGTCAGACGGAGAAGAGGAATCAGAGATGAGATGAGAGTCAGTCCTGGTGAGAGTCCAGAGTGGGGAGAGAATAGATTGGGTGTGAGCTAGCAGAGGAGAGAGGAGGAGAGCAGTCCCACTCACACAGCCCTCTCTCTCTCCCACACACACTGGGCTCCAGCATTGGCCTCGGCTCCTCTCCTCTGGTTAGCTGAGTTAGCATGCGCCGCTCCACCTCTCCCGCACTTCCTCTTTCTCTAGTTAGGAATGCAAGGCTATCCTAATTAGGCCAGGGAAACATCACTTCTTCTCTGCAGCCTCAGGTCACATGATGACCTTGCTGTGATTGGTCAGTAGAGCATCTCCAGCCGTGGTCCCCAGGGCCCTGAGCAGCGTCCAACCCTGAGGAGGAGGAGGGGTTGGGAGGAAGGGTTTAGTTTGGGGTTGGGTTGGGGTTGGGGGTCCCGCTGGAGACGTACAGCATAGAGCCGACGCCAGACTACAGAATAGAGCCAACGGCAGGCTACAGAATGAGACAAAACCAGCTTGAGCTGGAGGGGGACTGTTTTGGCTGCTGTATACAAGCTTGCCAAAGGGATGTGTGTGCGTACGTGTGTGTGTGTGTGTGTGTGTGTGTGTGTGTGTGTGTGTGTGTGTGTGTGTGTGTGTGTGTGTGTGTGTGTGTGTGTGTGTGTGTGCGCGCGCGTGTGCATTCGTCCTCATCTTTGCACAGAGTTAGTAATTATGAGCTGTCTCCATAGTGTGCTGAGATAATGAAGAGGTGCGTGCGTGTCACAGGATAGAAGTGTAAGAAATACTCTTTTTTGTTTTTACCACACTGGAAATAATAATCCACAACAAACTTAAACCTTCAGCATATTAAGTGCAGCAAAAACAGAAAGAGAGAGAGAGAGAGAGAGAGAGAGAGAGAGAGAGAGAGAATGCTGCCGTCACATTAGCATATTGCCTTTCTCTAATCCAGCGGGTCTCTAATCATCAGTAATGCTAATTGCATCCCCCCAAAACTGGCTCTGTTTTAATTATGAATTTAGGTCATGTTTGTAGTGGCTTGTTTTGGTTCTTTTCTGCAGAAAGAATGTCCCCTGTGTGTTGTGTTATTCGCTATTAATTCGCTGCTTTTGGAGCCTCCGTGCCTCGTGCTCATTTCAGCAGGCTAGCTGGCTGGAGCTGGCAAAGCGCTGTGTACCTGAGACCCACTGTAAATCTGACTGGCCAACTTCATCATCTCTCAACACATTTGTTCAACGAACAACACACACACGCACACACACACACACACACACACACACACACACACACACACACACACACACACACACACACACTAACATGGGAAGAGATAGACGGATTATACAGTGGAGAAGGACTGACATACAAAGACACACACACACACACACACACACACGCACGCACACACACACACACACACACACACTCAGCATGTGGCAGTTTCAGGAGCCTTGGCAGTGGTCAGGCCAGCGTGTGCAGGGCAGCAGAGGGGTGCTGGGCCTAGTGGGGTGGGGTGCTGTTGGGTGGGGAGGGCAGGAGAGGAGAGGGGTGCTGGTGTGTGACTGTACCCAGTGTGCTGATATTAGGCATGATGGGGTGTGCGTCATGTGGAGCCCTCAGCTCTGGAGTGGATGGAGGGATGCAGCCACACGGCTGATTGTCTTCTTTTACTCCACATCTCCATCTCCAGCTCGCACTGGGTGGCTTTGTGTGTGTGTGTGTGTGTGTGTGTGTGTGTGTGTGTGTGTGTGTGTGTGTGTGTGTGTGTTCTGTCACTCCTTCTCTACTGTGTACTTTTTACTCTCTCCCTCTCTTCCTCTCTTCCTCTCTCGTCCACCCCACCCCCCCTTGCTCCCGTGGCTGTGTGGCCTGTGTGTGTGATTGTGTGGAGTGGAGTGTGTAGAGAGTGGGGCCCGGCCCACTGTGGCAGAGACCAGTACAGACAGACTAGATCAGACAGGCTGGCTTAGTGAAGAGTTAAGCTCTCTCTCTCCCTCTCTCTCTCTCTCTCACTCATCCTTCACTGGACTCCTCTCTTTCTCTCTCTCTCTCTCTCTCTCTCTCTCCTTCTCTGTCACTCTCTTCCTCGCGCTCCTTCTCTCATACGCCTCTCTCTCTCTCTCTCTCTCTCTCTCTCTCTCTCTCTCTCTCTCTCTCTCTCTCTCTCTCTCTCTCTCTCCTCTGTGCCAGTCTGCAGGCCCCAGGCCTCAGTGCCAGTGAGTGCTAGCATGCCTGCAGGACAGGACAGGAGCCAGTAGCCTGTAGCCTGTAACCCCAGCATGGCCCAGCGCTGCATTCCTTTGCCCTGGCAACGCCCGCCAACCCCTGCCTGCCAACCCACCCACCCTCACCGTCGTTTCATTTCCCACAATCCCGCTCTGCTTGCCTGCCTGGGCCGCTGGTCGGCCCGCAGATAAAAGTCCTGTCACATATAAGAATGGCCCTAATATTCCACATAGTCCCAAAGACTAGCAGCAGCGCCGCCGCTGCTGTGGGGAAGGAAGGAAGATGCTGAATGTGGAGCTCAGACTGCAGGTTCATCTTTTACATCCCTGCTAAGAGCAGAGCAGAGAGATGGGGAGCGGGGAAGTTGGAACACTATGGCATGCAGCCAGTGCTGCTGATGAGCATACACACTCACACACACACACACACACACACACACACACACACACACACACACACACACACACACACACACACACACACACACACACACACACTCACACACACACACACACACACACACACACACACACACACACACACACACACACACACACACACACACACACACAGATGGAGGGAGAGTGGAGTGTGTATTGAGGAGATAAATGAAAGAGTGTGTGAGAGATAAATGAGGGACCCATCCGTGGGGAAGTAGCTGTGGGCCTGCTTTCTCCCGAGGCCACATGAGTCGCAATTATTCTGTCAGCTCTGAAATCCCGTTAAAGCTTCGTTAATGATGCGGATTACATTTCCTGTGCCTCCTGTTCGGCCCACTATCCACCCCTCCACCCCCCAATGCTGTCCTGAGTGTGTGTGTGTGTGTGTGTGTGTGTGTGTGTGTGTGTGTGTGTGTGTGTTTGTGCCACTTGTGTATCACTTTTTGTATTCCTGTATGTATGAGTGTGAGTATGTATGTATGTGTGTGTTTGTGTGTGTGAGATGTGTGGGGGTGTGTGTGTGTGTGTGTGTGTGTGTGTGTGTGTGTGTGTGTGTGTGTGTTCCTTGTTCTGTGAGGGGTTCCCATAGCAAATGTAAATGAGTGTGCTGTGTGGAATGAGGAGCGAGTGAGCAGGAACAAGGGCAGAGAGAGACAGACAGACAGGGGCTAGCGGCAGGATTACCACCCCCATGGCACCGTGCCCACTTCAGGCCCTTATCATGCCATTCATCCTTCACTGGGTTCCTCTCTCTCTCTCTCTCTCTCCCTCCCTCCCTCCCTCTCTCTCTCTCTCTCTCTCTCTTTCTCTCTCACTCTCTCTCCTTCTTTAACTCTCTCTCTCTTTTACTCTTTCACTCTCTCCCTAGTTCTCTCGCTCTCTCTCGCTTTCTGTTTCTATCTATTTCCCTCTCCCTCCCTCCCTCCCTCTCTCTCTGGGCTGCAGTGGAGCCAGTGGAGACAGTAAAGGCTGAGGGAGTCTGGGGGAGCCAAACAATGTGTCCAAGTCGGGGGCCCCTCAGCCACACATGATGTAGTCTTGAGGAGGCTTAGTGGGGGAGTGCTGGGGTTCAGGGAGGGGGACCCCCATTTGGTGACAGGTAGGTGTGGGGTGCATACTAATCCGGCCCCCACCCACCCCACCCCACCCCCCTCCGCTGTCCCAGGGAGGAATTGTCCCACAAAAAGAGCCACCAGATGGACGCCACTGGCCTGAGCTTGCCCACGGAAGAAATGGGCTGTTATGAAAACGACATTCTTTCGCAACAAAGCCCCCTTTTTCTTCTACCGTCCGGCCACCCAATCCCCCACCCCTCTCCTCTCCTCTCCACCCCTCTCCTCTCCTCTCCTCCTCTTCTCTCCTCTTCTCTTCTCTCCTCTCCCCACTCTCTACTCCAAACTCTGCGGGTGGAGACCCTGCCTCTCACCTCCTCTCTGCGGAGCCTGTGTGTGTGTGTGTGTGTGTGTGTGTGTGTGTGTGTGTGTGTGTGTGTGTGTGTGTCTGCTTGGGGGCTCCAGCATGGCGGGCCACATAAGTGTGGAGGGAGGTGTGGGAGTGGTGGCGTGGGGGGATGGGTTGTGATTGGCTGAGGGGTTGTCCAGGCGCTGTGCTGTGCTGCGCAGTGGCGTCCCTAAGAGTGAGCATCACTGGGGTTTATTTGCTCACGGGGCCAGAGGAAGCCCTCAGGCCGCTCTGTTTGCTTAAGCACAGCTCACATTTGTTCAGCAGCACAAAAGAAAGTTGTAGTTTTAGGGGAAGAGGGAGTTGGGTTGAGTTGGATTGAGTTGGGTTGACTTGGGTTGGGTTGGGGGGGGTTGGTCAGGGGTGCAGAGGAGCTTAGAGAGAACCAGCAGTGCTGTTGACTGGAGCTGCAAGGGGCCCATGTGCGGCTAACTGTGTGGCCAGGCGTGTGTGTGTGTGTGTGTGTGTGTGTGTGTGTGTGTGTGTGTGTGTGTGTGTGTGTGTGTGGAGAAAGACAGGCTCAGTGGCAAACCGTCTCTCTGGCGGCCTGACTGACTGAGTGAGGAGAGCGCAGGTGGCGGCGGCGGCTAGCGGCTACTGTTTACCCAGCCCGTCTGCTCAGCATTGTTCTCTCAGGATGTTTGTGTTCTGCATCACTTGGCCGCATCTTATCTCTGGCCTGCGCTACGCTCCTGATGAATGCTGGATTGTCTGTGTTTGGGGAAAATACAAGACAGGTCCCACTGGCATGTGAACACACACAGAGAACAGAGCTTTTGTGTGCTGCGTGTGGCTCCAGCTTAACACACCAGGCAGCCCAACGCGTTTGAACTGGAGAGACATTTTACCTTGAACACGCTTATCTAGTCGAGATGATCTCTAAACAAGCTGCTGGGAACCAAGGACCATGTGATAATCAGAGATATTTCTTATCCACTATTATTTTTGAGTTCTGAATGTGAGACCACTCCTAAAAGCTGGCGGCCATTTCGTCTTTTCTCATTTTCTCTCTCCCTCCTTGAAGTCAGTCTGGCGCTTTTTCACAAGTAGTCTCGGCCCCAGTAGCGGCGCACCGTCACAAGCAGCCAGAGGCGCTACGCTGAACCTCTTTTACACCCAATCCAGTGGAGACATACGACTAGCCTACATCGCAGACGCGTTACAGATCCATTATGCAATCGCCTTTGGCTGTGAAATTCCATCTACTTTTTGCAAGCGTCTGAGTTTGAACTGGGTGCTGTTAATTAGCAGTGCCGCTGTATGGAGGCGCGATGGCATATTTCTCCATTTGAGCCAACTCAGATTAACAAAGAGCTAAGCTACTATGCCATTCGCAGCAGCCACACTAGCTCAGCAAGAGATTGGCCCATGAGCAAATTCAAGGATCACTCTCTCTCTCGCCCTCCCAATTCCCTTTTTTTGATTAATTACTGAGTTTTGGCTAGAGCTCTGATAACATAATTTTGAAGTGTTTGGGTTGTGTGTGTGTGTGTGTGTGTGTGTGTGTGTGTGTGTGTGTGTGTGTGTGTGTGTGTGTGTGTGTGTTTGTGTCTGTGTGTGTGTGTGCGACCCTGGGTAAACCTCCATAAGTGGATTCAATTGCTGCAATTGCTGCTCATCCTCAGCAGCAGCATTATTAAATTTGGCTAATGGAAGCAGGAGGATGTGAGCAGGTTATGAGCCTTAATTAAAACAACGTTGCCACCGTGGCTGGGAAGCACACTGATTAAAAGCAAAACACCAGTCACAGCCTTAAACAAATAAAAGCTCGAGCTGTGTTTGTGTGTGTGTGTGTTAAGTGTGTGTGTGTGTTTTTTTTTCTTCACTAGCTGCGCTTGTAGCTTCTGCAAACAGTGGAGGGTTTGTTCACAACGTTTGTGTTTGCTTGCGTTCAGGGGCACCGACATGCCTGGAACTCCTTGAGTTTATGTGCTCCATATGTTAGGAGGAAACCTCCATGCAACTTAAAGCACATGAGTCTTGTCTGTGTTTTTAATGAGTGTTGGTATACATTTCCTGTGCTTGAACACCCTGCTTAATTGAGCTGAACAGCACAGAATGACTTGGCACTAACCCCCCCCCCTCCTCTGCCCAAGCAACCTTTCCCAGAGAACAAAGCTGCCTTTGTCCGCATGCCTGGCCACTTCAGACCTTTGTTGACTGTGTCTGTCTAACGGCCTGTGGCAGCGGCATAGGCAGGCAGGCAGGCATGCAGTGCACTGGGTTGCGTTTCGCTGGCATGTCCAGAGCAAGGCCCCGTTGGAGCAGCCCCAACACGCCAGTTTAGTTTTCTGCCTCTGATTGCACCTAACAAAGCCCCCACTGTCTCTCCTGTGTGTGTGTGTGTGTGTGTGTGTGTGTGTGTGTGTGTGTGTGTGTCGCACAGGGATCACATCTACTCGGTGGACATCGACACAGCCAACGGAGACGAGATCTTTTTCAGCAAGGTGAGTACCATTGTCCGCCCCCAGACACACACTCCACCCCACCCATCACACACAAACACACACACATGCACACACACACACACACACACACACACACACACATGCACACACACACACACACATACTTGTGATCCTGCACTGCCTCTAATTACCTGGCAACAACACAACCCTCCCCCACTGCACACACACGCACACACACACACACACACACACGCACGCACACACACACTCTTGCATGATCCCCACCCTCTCTCTCCAGTAAGAGCTGGCAGCAGACACACTGTACACAGTGACCCTGCTAAGCTCATCATCCTATCAGGATTCAAGCGCCATGCGTCATCTTCCTTCAAAAGCACAACACAGAGGGAGAGAGGGAGAGAGAAAGAGAGGATGAGGGAGAGAGAGAGAGTGAGAGGATGAGAGAGGCTGGAGATATATGCGGAGGCTAGTGGATATGTAAGCGGCCCCTTAGCCTTCCGCTTCCTGTCCTGCCTCGTCTCATCTAGTCTGGTCCTGCCTGGGCCGAGGACACACGGGAGCGGAGCAGAGCAGGAGACACACAACAGGAAGGACGCGCAGATTAAGTATCAGAAATCACTGACACAGCACACAGCACGCAGCAGCGCTCCCCAGGCCCTACCCTACCCTACCGTGCCTCGCTACAACATCGGCCCCACCAACGGCACCAGTGACATTGCAGCATCACTAACGCATGGCATCGCAATTCAATCTCTCTGACACATGTCCACATGAATCAGCCTCACTGGAGCCCGCTCCCCCTTTCCCAAGAAAAAGGCCTGAATTATGAATGATAACAGAAATAATAAAGATCAGGAAAAATGTCATCCTGAAAGCAGTGGAATTGGAAATGGGTTGGATGGAAGTGAACTCCATTGCAGTCTTGTGTAGAGTAGAGTACGGTACAGTACAGTAGGTGCATTTGCTCAATGACCAGTCAGTCCCCATTCAAAGACTCTTAAGTCCCTTATCCCCTGCTGGGACGGCTGCCCAGGGACTGCGCCGTGTTATCATAGAGCACACACACACACACACACACACACACACACACACACACACACACACACACACACACACACACACACACGCATGCACGGCCTGAATGACCTAAGCCCTTAGCCCGCTAGCCTCCATCTACTGGCTTGTTTATTTGTTTATGTTTGTCCAAACAGGAGCACCCTTTGGTCAAGCATAAATAAACAAGTCAACAGAAGTAAACAACTGGACCAACATTTTATACAGAGATAAATACAGCAGCAGGACATGCATGCTAATGAGTAGCACACTTATCATGCGACATATATAAGCAAAGCTGTGTGCGTGCGCTCTTGTTTTACACCACACACACAAACACACACACACACACACACACACACACACACACATAAACAGACAAACAGCCAACCAACTCAGTGAGTGGCAGTTAAATGGCTGACCTTTGAAGTTGGGGGGACTGTGGTGACATTTGTGTGGCCAGTCGGCTGGCCACATGGGCGTCTGTAGCTCTGTAGTCAGATGCGTCCCGCTGGA